>SZWC01001943.1:77610-90700 GCA_023375785.1 Penium margaritaceum
AGCTCTCTGTGCAAATTCCATTCCCATTTCCCAAAGCCACAAATTTTCCAAGCTGCTGGATGTGGAGGCAGATCAAGCCATTGTCGTACTAATCCAGAGCTCTGCTGTGTGGGTCCCACATGACTGGCGCAATGAAGTGGCAGTCAATGCCATCTGGTGGAGGAGGCATTGTTTCTGACTGTTCCTACCCTTTGCATCCAGATGAAGGAATATCTTTCCTGTCTTTGTGGATGCATTGTTCCTTTTCATACTGCTGCTCCTACCCTTTGCATCCAGATGAAGGAATGCAAAGTCCAAATGGACTTCATGAACAGAGTCCATTCTTCCTTCCCTTAAGCCAGAGGCAGTCGCTAGGGGAATGCTGTGACACAAGCACTGGCCAAACATTCACACCTGCATTCAAGTATGTGCTTTCTCCAGAAGAGTATGCCTCCCTTACATTGGTTAAGATGCTTTGCAATGCGTCTTAACCAATATAACCCAGTACGTGCTTTCTCCACAAGATCCTGTTACAGATTTCACGTACACTGTCAATAAAGAGTTACCATGTCGTCGTCATTTCTCTCCCCCTCCCTGTCCTCTATGGTGCGTCCATACCTGATGGATATGAGAGTGCCAGAAAGTGACAAAAATAGGTTGCTCCATAAAAATCATCTGGCATGACATTTGCATAGAGGATGTTTCACAGGATCTAACGCACTTTACGGAACTCGATACGGAGTCCGTTTGAGGGAGATATGGATTTCCAAAGTTTGGAGATCATGGGTCGGGTTCAAGTGACGACCTGGACACTTTGAGCTCAAAAGGCGGCAGGATTATTGGCCAGGACGACAGAGAGCGGCCTTCAAGGAGAAAAGGCGGCTGGAGAACCTCCAAGAGACTTCAAGGAAGGTGCAGACCATGATTGTTGGTCGTCCAAGTGGTGTGAGACATAATTCTCTTGTGTGCCAAGGTGACTGCCGCTCATCCTGCTAGGCTAGGAGAGTGTGCTAGAGGGTAGACTTGGACAGAGTGTATCTCGGTGCTCCCTAGGCCAAATGAGGCATAGAAGGGCTTGTTAGAAGGCTCTAACTATATACTTTCTCACTCAAGAGTTGATTCACACATTCGCGTCCTCTGCAAACCTACATTCGCTTCCATAATTTCTGTATGTGCAACCTGCAACCCCCTCTCACAAACAGTTGGTCCTGCCTATGCGGCTCTTAGTGAGCCTGATCACCTCCCTGAGGGCTGCCCCAGTTTCCATCAGTGGTATCAGATCTAGAACAAGGCTTTGTCTTATCCTTGAAGCATTCCTTGCACCCTGTTGTGTGAGAGAGCCATTTGTGGGCTGAACGTTGCACTACCATGGCGACATCCGCTTCTGTGGTGGCCGGCGTCAACATCGCCAAGTTCGAAGGCAAGAACTTCTTCAACTGGAGCAACAACATGAAGATGGTGCTAATAGAGAAAGGTCTCTGGAGCCAGGTGGATAAGAAGGAGAAGGAACCAGAAGAAAGCTCCCTATCCCCTGTCGAGGCCCGTACCTACCGCGAGAAGCGTGACCGCGCCTTCGCAACCCTCTACCTCCACCTCGCCAAACGGCAACAACTCCTCGTCCGTGGCATCCTCACGCCAAAGGAGGTTTGGAAAAAGCTTAAGTCCACTTATGCTTCCAAGTCAATCCTCGTGAACATGCAGCTGCGTCGTCGCTTTCACACTGTAAAGATGGATGAGTACGGATCCATGATTGACTACATCAACATGGTGAAGTCTCTTTCTCATCAGCTTGCTACCATTGAAGACCCTGTCAAGGAGCGTGTGCTCATGCTAACCATCCTCTCTGGTCTTCCTAGCAGCTACACTCCTCTCATTGTTGCCCTGGACCAGCGTGGCGACAAGTTCTCCCTCAATGATGTGGAGGAGAGCCTGCTGTACTAGGAGCGGCGCAAGGGAGAAGAGGGCGGAAGAGGACTGGACATCGCTCTCATCACCAACTCTGGTCATGGGGGTGGTGCTGCACCAACCAGGGGCAACGACGGAGGAGAGAAGAAGAAGGGGAACTGCCACTACTGCAAGAAGCCGGGCCATTGGACGTGCGAATGCCGGAAGAAGAAGGCGGACCTTCCGGCTGGAGTGGGAGCGGGATAGCAGTCCGAAGCTTTCGCGAACGCCGCAGATTGGGAGAGTGGATTCGTGACAACCATCCGGGTCCTGCACGTCTCCGACAACACCGCCCTGTTCTGGATCATCAACTCGGGAGCCACGCGGCACAAGACATGTCGCCGGGAGTGGTTCGTTGTCTACGCCG
Source organism: Penium margaritaceum (assembly GCA_023375785.1). NCBI lineage: Eukaryota > Viridiplantae > Streptophyta > Zygnematophyceae > Desmidiales > Peniaceae > Penium > Penium margaritaceum. The sequence continues at coordinate 79,901 of SZWC01001943.1, forward strand.
TCATTGAGCCTCGTCTGGTGTACATGGGAGACAACCATGTGCAAACGGCGGTTAGGGAGGGTGAGATTGTGTTTTGTGCTTCCGTTGAGGGTAAGCACGTGGAACGTTGTGTGAAGGGGGTGCTCCATGTTCCGGGGCTGGTAGCTAACCTCCTCTCTGTCTCATCTCTCATCTCCAAAGGCATGTAGGTTTGCTTTGAGAATGGTGGCTGCACCATTTTTGCCCGTGCAGACTGTGTGCTTGCAAAAGCGAACAAGGAGGATGGTCTTTACCGCCTCTACGTGGCGTCGGAGAATAAAGCCAACTCAGCATTGGCGGCGAGAGAGGGAAAACACGACATTGGCCTGTGGCACCGCCAGCTTGGTCACCTCGGCTTTGGCGCCATCATCTCCATGCAGCAGATGGTCCGCGGCCTGGAGCTCAAGGGGGTGAAGCAGCCTAGTGCATCGTCTTGTGAGAGATGCATTGAAGGGTAGCAAGCCTACGCTCCTTTCACGGGGGAGGGGAAGGGGGTGGTTGAGCTTCTCTCACTCGTTCACTTTGATTTGTGCGGTCCTATGCCATCACAATCCTTGTTCGACAAGTTATACTTTGTCACGTTCATTGATGACAAGTCGAGGAAGACGTGGGTGTTGTTCCTGGCTGGAAAGGATGATTGCTTTGATTCTTTCAAGGTGTGGATTGCTGCTACACAGAATGAGAGTGGCAGGCAGTTAAAGGTGCTTCGCACCGATGGTGGAGGAGAGTACCTCTCCAACGACTTCCGCACCTTCCTCAAGCGTCGCTAGATCAAGCACAAGGTCAACCCACCTGGCACACCGCAGCTGAATGGCATGGCTGAACGCGCAAACCGCACGCTCATGGAGCGTGTTCGCAGCATGCTCCAAGACGCGGGGCCCCCGCCAACGTTTTGGGCAGAAAGCGGTCAATACCGCCGTGGACCTGAAAAACCGAAGCCCTACGCGCGCTGTGCCACTGATGACACCGGAGGAGGCGTGGACGGGACGCAAACCAACAGTGACGCACCTGAAAGTCTTTGGGTGTGGCGCATTCGTGCACGTGCCTACCTGCAGCCGTAACAAGCTAGACGCAAAGTCGGTGAAGTAAAGCCGCCTTCCTCGGCTATGACACCATTGGATACCGCCTCTACAACCCCGCCGCACCCAAGATCATCCACAGCCGTGACGTGGTCTTCCAAGAGGAAGTTAAGGGCTGGACTTGGAGCACTATGTCGGCAGTTTTGCTTGCTCCCGCACTTGTACGCAAAGTGGGAGAAGTACTGATAGCAGAAGAGGGCGGTGCGGAAGATGGCGGTGACAGCGGCAACGACAAGGAGGTGGAGGGAGCTGAAAAGGAGAAGGAGCTTGCAGCGGAATCTGATGAGGAGGAGCGGCAAAGCAGTGCATAGCAGCTGCCACGACGGTCCGAACGCCTCAACAAAGGTGCAAAGGACAGTGGGCAGCCGCTGAGGCGATCCGAGCACCTTGCCAACAAACAGATAACGCTGGAGGAGCTGGTGAACTTGTGCACCGTTCCACCACCAACGGAGTCGTCTCACCTGGAGCTTCTCTTCCTCACAGTCACCGATGACCCAGCCACATTTGCTGAAGCCATGCACAGCGCCGAGGCGACAGATTGGCGTGGCGCAACAGATGAGAAGTATGATGCGCTCATGAAGAACGGCACCTGGACTCTCGAGGAGGCTCCACACGGCAACCGGGTGATCGGATGCCGATGGATCTTCAGGCGCAAGCGTGGTGCGGATGGTAAGATTCTCAGGTACAAAGCACGGCTGGTTGCAAAGAGGTATGCGCACACTCAGGGTGTGGATTACAATGAGATATTTGCACCTGTCGCTAAGTTCCCATCCATCCGAGCGATCCTCGCTCTTGCTGCTGCTATGGACTGGGAGGTGCACCAAATAGATGTGACGTGTGCATTTCTGAATGGTGACCTTAGGGACGATATGTACATGGAGCAACCAGAGGGGTATGTCGTGGAAGGGAAGGAAGGTTTGGTGTGCAAGCTTGTGAAGGCCCTCTACGACCTGAAGCAAGCCCCGCGAGCATGGTACCACAAGATGGATGCGCAGCTAGCTGGCCTTGGCTTTGTGCGCAGTGAAGCAGACCATGCTGTCTATGGGCGCACACAAGAGGCAAACCAGATCATCATCTTGCTCTATGTTGATGATCTGCTCATTGCATCTGACTCCAAGTCTCTTTTGGACAATGTGAAGTAGTCTCTTGCTGCCAGATTCGACATGAAAGACATGGGAGAGCTCAGTTACTACCTTGGCCTTCAGGTCAAGCGCGACCGGCAGCAGCAGACTTTGGAGTTGTCGCAGAGCACGTACATGAGCGACATCATCAAGCACTTCATGGCAAGAGCGTGCAAAGCAACAACACCACTAGAAGTGGGAGCGAATCTGAGCATGACGCAGACTCCCCGCGGCATGCAAGAGAGTAGCCGCATGGAAGGAGTGCCGTACCAAGCAGCAGTTAGAAGCCTCGTGTATGCAGCAGTCGGCACGCGCCTCGACATCAGCCAAGCAGTGGGAGTGTTAAGCAAGTTTTGCACAAATCCGGGCGTGCGGCATTGGGAGGCCGTCAAGCGTGTGATGCGCTACCTCGACAACAGCAACAGTCTTTGCCTCACTTTCAACCGCAACAACAGTCCCATCCTCATTGGCTACAGTGAGGCAGATTGGGGAGGTGACCTGGACACAAGGAGGTCAACCAGTGGGTTTGTGTTTGTGCTCGGGGGAGGTGCAATCCCTTGGAGGAGCAAGAAGCAAGAGTGCGTTGCCCTCTCCTCCACCGAAGCAGAGTACATCGCCCTCAGTGAAGCAGCAAAGCAAGTTGTGTGGCTGCGTAAGCTGCTAGCAAGCCTTGGACAGCAGTAGACCACAGCGGCCACCATCTACTGTGACAACATGAGCACCATTGCTCTAACCAAGAACGCCGAATTTCACGCCCGCACCAAGCACATTGACCTGCGGTACTACTTCATCCGCGAGCTCGTGACGAAGCAGGTGGTGCTGATCAAGTTCTGCCCTTCGAGCATGATGCTGGCAGACTTCCTGACCAAGCCGCTGGCAGTGCACCGCTTTCAGCAGCTGAGTGGACAGTGCGGACTTGTGTGATTTTTAGTCTCGCAAAGTGGGAGAATGATGGATATGAGAGTGCCAGAAAGTGACAAAAATAGGTTGCTCGATAAAAATCATCCGGCATGACAGTTGCATAAACGATGTTTCACAGGTTCTGACGCACTTTACGGAACTCGATACGGAGTCCGTTTGAGTGAGATATCGATTTCCAAAGTTTGGAGATCATGGGTCAGGTTCAAGTGACGACCTGAGCACTTTGAGCTCAAAAGGCGGTATGACTATTGACCAGGACGGCTAAGAGCGGCCTTCAAGGAGAAAAGGCGGCTGGAGGATCTCCAGGAGACTTCAAGGAAGGTGCAGACAATGATTGTTGGTCGTCCAAGTGGTGTGAGACATAATTCTCTTGTGTGACAAGGTGATTGCCGCTCATCCCGCTAGGCTAGGAGAGTGTGCTAGAGGGTGGACTTTGACAGAGTGTATCTCAGTGCTCCCTAGGTCAAATGAAGCATGTAAAGGCTTGTTAGAAAGAGTTGATTCAGACATTTGCGTCCTCTGCAAACCTACATTCTCTTCCGTAATTTCTGTCTGTGCAACCTGCAACCCCCTCTCACAAACAGTTGGTCCTGCCTAGGCGGCTCTTAGTGAGCCTGATCGCCTCCTTGAGGGCTGCCCCAGTTTCTATCAATACCTAACTGCCAGTCCAGGTCGTTCCAGTTTCTTGCAATGAGAACATCCCCTAAGATGAAAATTCATGCAAGAATGTATTGCACCCTTGTTTTAACCCTTATCTTGGGCATGCCTTGGCTGTATTTTCGCATCTTGAACAGGTGGCTTGACAATACTAAGATATCGGGAGTGCTGCCAACATCTTTAGCAAATATCCAGAGTCTCACGACATTGTAAGTTTTTGTGCACTCAGAAGCAGCTCTCTCGTGTGATACATAAGAACCTCCCTCAATTTTTTTACTTTTTTTTTTAGTTACTATGTGGCTTCCATGAATCTGAAGTATCCAGTTCTGTACGTGTTCCAATCCACCTGCTCTAGCATTGGCAGGGCCATTGACATTTCCTGCAGTATCTTAATGGCCAATTTGGTAGGTGCTTGGCGGTGTGCATATGCTGTGCAATAATCAAGCGCAGTTCTTATCTTTCTTCCATCTGGCAGGGCTGTGCCTCCTACCACCACATGCCCACCAAATTATTCTCGCTGTCCGGGCTTACCTCCAAAAGAGCAGTATGGTGCTTTCTGCAAACAGACCTGTGCGGATTTCTGCAACAATTGTGATAGAGGTATGTTTGTGTGAGATCATGGCTTCCCTTGCCTGCTTTTCATACATCCAGGCATGCCCTAGATGTGAGATGTTATTCTAGAAAGTGAAAAAGTCCATTTGGTGCCATTGGTACAACCAACTTCATCTTCACACAGGACGCATGGCATTTGTAGGAGAAGGCTTGCATAACACTGATGTGCAAAAAGTCTCATTTTGTTGATATCACAAATGTGACAATCAATTGAAAGAGAGGACAAAGATTCTTCCAAGGACCATCACAGCCACGTGTAAAGAAAGTACAAGCCGCCGCTCATGGAACTGAGAACTGGAGGAAGGAAAAAAAAAAAAAAGAGGGTCCAGAAAAGCAACAAAGTGAACATTGAGGCCTCAAAAGACCCTGCTCCTCAAAATGGTCGAAATGGTCAGATTAGCCAAGTGCAGAAACATCTTAGTGTTGTCAAGCCACCTGGTCAAGATGGAAATTGATAGTCAAGCGTCAGAAGACCCTCATCCATGTGAACATCCACTGTAGTGACGTCAACCAACCATGCAGTACCCTGTGCCGGGTCCACAACTATGGGGTCCACAAGGAACTCCTTTATGATCCCTCTGGGCTCCTGTAGTCAACATGGTGGCTCAACCTCCACACACAGCGAGTGCTCACAGCAAACATCCTCAATCCATTGCCGATGGCATGATGGAAGCATAACGCCAGCTCTGACACTGTCTGCCAAGTAACCTCTGCTGGCAGTTCAACCATTTGCTCTATGGTTGTCGAGGCACCCAAGAGGTAGAGCAAGCCAGACCTGGGCTTGGAGGGGTTATCAAGCAGGTTCCAGGAGCAGGAAACCCCTCATACCCGCAGGACTCACCTGAAGTCAGAGGGCTGCCCCCTGGACCCCACTGCCCAAATTCTACTGACTAGTTTCTTGCAAACCTCCGGGAATAGTGTGCTGTGCTCCCTACCCTCTCCCTCCTCACTGAAGGCACTTGCATTGAAATGACGGACTTCGTCTTTCATAGAGTCCTTAACCTGAAGCCAGCCCTAGGTCGAGCAAAGGGAGGCTAGTGACAAAAGTAGCCAGCTGCCCCTTCACTGCCTTCTCCCAGAGAGGAAAGATAAGCTCCATCTCCTTAGCCCTTTGAAACAAGAAACCGAAAGGCTCAATGACATAATGAGCCGGCTTGCTGTGTAAATGTTTGGGGTCAGCCCAGTGAGGCAGACCAACCGGGGTGGTCGGCGCGGTCGGTGACCCTATTTGTGCACTGGCTCTCCACCACAGGAACTCGGCAGCATTGCAGGGTGATCCGAAACTTTGGCCTCTGGTGAGGGGGTTTAGATTTTTCACTAGGTACAGACTTGACCGTCCCACCACCAAGGCTGTGGCCCTTAGGCCCTCAATCATTTTCTGAACATTGCTGCACCTAATCTTTGGGGAGGGACGAGAGTCTCGTGACTTTCTGCATTTTGTACCCTGGTTACTTCCGTCTTTTTATCAACATTTGGCCTTGATTTGTACTGATGACATAGTAAACTTTGACACTGCATGAAGATGATGTCACATTGTCAAACACCCCACATGCCAGGCTGTAGAACTAGCCCCTAAGCTCTAATTGAAGAAAGAAGAGCGAACTTCATGTTGTCATCGTGGAGTCATGAAATCTGGCTCTAAAACCACCAGCAACCGGGCGGGGGGGGCACTTCCAGGCGTGTTGGCAGGGATTCCATCGACAGTGGAGGGGGTGGGGCTGTTGTGCTGCCCTATTGGGTCTGCTGGCTTTCAGAGGGGCTCGGGGGAGGAGTGGTTGCGTGAGCAGACCCGTGAGGTCCAGCTGCTCCCACAACTAGAGGATCTGCAGGCGGCGGTGACGATGCTCCGGCTGTGCATTGTGCCCTGGGCGTGCTCTTCTGCGGCCTTACTCTAGTCTCTTTATGACCTCTTCGGCCCCAACCTGTCTGTGGCTCGTGAGATGGAGTTGTTGTGTCCTCTTTGGGAGGATGTTGTGGAGCACCTGCCTGCTTCCACTGTCGCGCGCTTGCCCCCGCTAGAGGTCCTTCGCCAGTGTGCTGGTCCCGGGTTGTACCAGCAGCTCAGCCCGTCCTACATGGGTCAAAAGACAAAGCGTGGAATTTTTTTCTAATGTATTGTGGAGAGGTATGACTTTTTTTATATCTTAATTCTTTGTCTTTAACCCCCACCATTTTTCTCATTTCTTGTTTTTCTTTCATCTCATGCGTGTGGACCCCATCGTGTCGTTGTTGAGGCCACTGAAGACGGATGTTTTTTCCGGGGCCTTTGTTGCGCCAAGCGCGATAATCCTTGGCCTCCAACATGCCCGCCGAATGTTGACCATGGGTGTGGAGGTGCTAGGCAGTGGGGTCCCGCGGGGCGGCTCTCTGGCTTCAAGCCAGCCCTGCGGGCCTTGGTGATCGTCTCTACTTCGCCCTGGCCGACTTTCCGCTCCACGCCCAGTTTTGGCTGGGTTTACCACTGCGTTATCTCTCCATCTATGGCGGTCATCAGCTCCTTCCGGTGGATGTCACGCGCCGTGCGGGGTCTGGGCCGATTATTTGCATCCACTATGCCATCCGTGACGAGTTGGTGGAGATTTACCCAGAGCATTCCCTCCGTACCATGGTGGAGCCAGAGGGCTTGTTGCCGGGGGGGGTTACGGCCGGATGTCGTTGTGTTTGACTCGGCCCAGGACACGGTGTGGGTGGTGGACGTCACCACGGTGTGATGGAAACTGGGGCAGCCCTCAAGGAGGTGATCAAGCACACTAAGAGCCGCCTAGGCAGGACCAACTGTTTGTGAGAGGGGGTTGCAGGTTGCACAGACACAAATTACGGAAGCGAATGTAGGTTTCCAAAGAACCTGAATGTCTGAATCAACTCTTGAGTGAGAACGTACACTGTCACAGCTTTCTAACAAGCCCTTATATGCCTCATTTTGCCTAAGGAGCACCCAGATACACTCTGTCAAAGTCTACCCTCTAGCACACTCTCCTAGCCTAGCGGGATGAGCGGCAATCACCTTTTCACACAAGAGAATTATGTCTCACACCACTTGGAAGACCAACAATCATTGTCTGCACCTTCCTTGAAGTCTCCTGGAGATCCTGCAGCCGCCTTTTATCCTTGAAGGCCGCTCTTAGCGGTCGTGGCAAATAATCCTGCCGCCTTTTGAGCTCAAAGTGCTCAGGTTGTCACTTGAACCCGACCCATGATCTCCAAACTTTGGAAATCCATATCTCACTCAAACGGACTCCAAATCGAGTTTCGTAAAGTGCGTTGGAACTTGTAAAACATCCTTGATGTAACTGTTGTGCCAGATGATTTTTATCAAGCAACCTATTTTTGTCACTTTCTAGCACTCTCATATCCATCATGGTGGACGTCCACTCGGACAAGGTGAAGGAGGAGGGGCAGGCTCTTCTGGCGGCGGAGGCCGCAAAGGAGAAGCACCACAGGGCCGCCCTTGCACAGCTGCCGGGGTAGTGGCTGCGCACGGTGGCTTGGGAGACCTTTGGCGGCCTTGGCCCGGATTGTTGGCGCTTCATCCGTCGTTTGGCGGCGTTGTATCTCGAGAGGGGTCGGGGCAGGCTCAGCGAGGCGGACCAGCTAGGGTGGTTGGCGCGGGCGGTGTCCTTGTTTGCGCAGCGGCTCTCTGTTGCTGGGATTTGGCAGCAGTGTCATGAGCTCCGCAACCTCAGCTTGTGGCATGGCGGACTGGACCCGGTGCTGGGCAGTGTCACGCCTTTTGAGCTGCCGCGGCCGTGGCCCCTTGGCCCTGTTACGCTGTCTGACCTCTGCTACAGTGTGCCGTTGGAGTGCAAGGAGAATCTCCTCAGTCCTTGACGCTTGTTTCCTTGATTTTACTCTTCATATTCTTGTGCCATGGGTTACGGCTTTTGAATGCTTTCATACCCCGATGATGTGCCGGTCAAGGGCAGCATTTGCACGTTACTTCTCATCAACCAAGATTTACATTGTAAGAAAAAAAGAAAAAAAACCATGCCCCTCAACATCATGAACTCTACCTTAATGCAATGTCAACTAGACACGCTTGCACAACTAGCGCCCTGTCTCTTGGCATACACACCAACATGGTCTTCTCATGGTTTGGCTAACAAGACTAACGGTTTCTTCACCTCAGCGTCTGCCTGGACACAGGCTTGCACCATCTTCAGATGCTCCTTCAGGAAGACTAGCAGCTTGGCCTTCCAACGCAGGTCAACATGAAGCTCCTTGCTTACAATGCAGGTTGCACTGGCGAGCAGGGAAAATGACTTGGAATCGGCCTTCAATGTCTGATAGCAAGGCTACACAGCGTCTGTGTGTTAAACATTGGTGGCTGGTTCTCTTTCACACGCTCCTTGTTCGAAATAGCATGGACTTGTTTGAAGACAGGGAGCGGTGTGCCTGGTACCGGGAGTGGGAGACAATGTAGCAGCAGATGGCGGCACACTGGGCTCGGACTCCGGCGAGGGACGCGCGTTGTGCCAAGACTGCTACTGGCCCAGTGCTCAAAGGCCTCAGCTGAGCACTGGCGGGACCCGCGAGCGAGACTGAGCTGCGCCAGACGGCGGAGGAAGGTCCAAAACTCATATCCAAGGCTGCCAAGGGTCTCCCACGCCAACGGACGGAGGAAGTATCCCCTGCGTGGCGCCGTCGCGTACAAGGCCTCCTTATCCCTCTCAGCCGCCCGCAATGTGGGAGAAACTCTACTGTTTTTAGCCAGATAGGCCTGGTGCTGGCCATTCCATTGAACTTGGAAGTACGAGCATCTGACTGGGAGCTATATGATGCAGAGAATTTATGAAGAGTGGAATAATGAAGTGATTTTTTATTCTTGGGAATTTTCTACTTCAGACCATTAACTCAAGGACACAGCTTTCACTGCAGAAATGCCATGATTGAATATGATTCATTAATGGTAACCACTGTGCCTTCCTTTTGCCTCGCAAACAGATTATGCGTTGTAGCTACAATGTAGCATCCTGCCCACTCTATTTTCTCTATTCCACTCCCCGGGCATTGTGTTTGAAAGCAGATTCCCATTGTTGAATTCTGCTGAATCTGGAACTCTCTAAACCCTTGAAAGGTTTTCTCTCTTTCTTTGTTTCCAAAAGCATTAATCCACGTGTGCCTTGATGGATATCAGCTCATTTCTTTCCTTGCTCACTTTGATTTTTGCAGCAATTTATCCACCACCATCACCACCACTGCTTCCTCCACCATCACCACCACCTTTACCGCCACCATCTCCACCACCGTCTCCACCACCATCTCCACCACCATCTCCACCGCCATCTCCGCCACCATTCCCACCACCATCCCCTCCACCAAAGCCTCCACCATTCCAGAAACCTCGAGTACCACCTCCAAAGGTTCTGCCACCAAAAAGGCCACCAATCCTAGGATCGCCGCCGCCAAAGTTCCTGCAGCCAGGAGTTTCACCACCACCTCCAAGATCACCACCACAGAGAGCACCCACGCCACGACAACCTCCACCTAGACTATTGGCACCTCCTCCACCCAATCCTGTGCTTCGAGGCAAGTTTTTTTATTCCATTCTTGGAAAAGAGATTAAGAGAATATCTAAATCATCCTGAAGCTTGCACATGGTGTCCACATCTCCCTCCCTCCCTAACTGGTCGCAACATCTAGTTGTAACATGGTTCTAATATCAACTAGAAGTATTTTTATGCACCAATTGTACTCCTTTTTATGGGTTTGGCAATGTGGTTCATGAAATGTGCGCTCTAAATGTTCCTACCTTGCAAACCATTGTGGCTTCATGTTACGCAGGACAAACGTTTGGATTTATTCCACTTCTTTCAGTTGTGCCACAGTTCCTGAATGGAAAAGTGTTTCGCCATGCCAGCTCCAATTACAGCTACAGTCGGTCCAACTGGAGAATTGACAGCAGCACTGACTGGACCACAGCAAACAACATGATGGGGCAGGCCATTGTACCGCCCATCAGAGAACAGGGGCCTTGTGGTAAGCATTTGCTAGGTTTTACCTTGGCATAGCACAGCAGTGGGAGTTCTGATCTGAATGAGGAATTTTCCAAGTCTCCTGAAAATGTAGCTTTGGGCATGACAGATGCCAGATGCCAACAATGCCGTGATAGAGCTCTCCTGCAATGATTCTTGTGATTTATCATGACACTTGCCCTTCCCAATGCCCTCCTATGACGTCTAGTAAACAGATGACACTATGGAACGGTTCACAAGTGAAAGAACACGCAGAATTGTCCATAGCATCAGCTTTTGAAGGAGGAAAGTGTTTCACATCATCGCAACCTGTGTCCACTCAGCTCTGAACACACATACACACACCGACTCTCTCTCTCTCTCTCTCTCCCTCTCTCTCTATCTCTCTCTCTCTCTCTCTCTCTCTCTCTCTCTCTCTCT
>SZWC01001943.1:90832-102300 GCA_023375785.1 Penium margaritaceum
ACACACACACACACACACACACATACACACACACACTCTCACACAAAGATAAAGGGAGGGGGGGATGAAGATAAGGAGGGGGTCAGGGGGAGAGCATGACAGTGGAAGGAGGCGGTGCAGTGGCTGAGAGAACAAGAAAGTAACCGCAAGTCTCAAGAATGTAATATTCATCTCCTCTTCTGCGTGTCAGAAAATGTTTCTTTAAAATATGCTTCTGTTGGTAGCATGAAAATCTCAAGATTTCAGAAGATGCACTTTGTTCTCTATATTTTACTTTCTCACATCTGCATATCATTCCCACAGCCACACTCATTTCAACCTGATTGAATACTTTTGCTTTTCTGCTGCTTTTTTTTTCTGTTTCTTTGACATTCAACACAGGAGCTTGCTGGGCTATGGCCCCAGTAAGTGCAGTGAGTGCAGCTGCAGCCATAGTTTTTGACACTCAGGGAGATGGCAGCTATGTGCCTAACCTCTCAGTGCAACAGGTCATCAGCTGTGGTAGCAGACAGGGCTGTGATGGTGGTCTGCCATCTGCAGCCTTTGACTACATGGTTGCCTGGACACGTTCAGGCTTGCAATCACAAGGCAAAGTACAGGGACTTTACTCAGAAGCAAACTACATGTACACCAACAACAATGCCACATGCCGGGTACGTCTCAAACCATGAACTGCCTCCGACTGACTTTACTTTCTCAACTAGTGTTGGCAAGATAGACGCCTCATGTGGAAAGGCATTAGGCATTTTCTCCATATGAAGAGAACCCTATGAATAACTAGGGTGCACACTGAAGTCCATGAAAGAAGAAGGTTGTCAGAATGGAACAATGTTAGTTTATAAGATATTTCAAGCTGTGCACTTCTATGGCGTATTCTGACATGTCACATAGTCATCTATGAACCACAGTTAAGAAGTGTGCAAGCTGCAGCATGCCTACTCCATTGTTGTGGTTTTGGCAGCAAAATTTTTCATTTATTTATTCATTTATTTATTTATTGGCATGGAAAAAGATGGGAGAATTCTACCACACGGATCTCACATGTAAACTATGCTCAGCACAGCATTATGAATACAACCATGTTCCTTTTTTTTCTTCAACTTTTAAGAATGAAAGGGGAGAGAAAATGTCACCACGGACCGGCACAAGAACGTGATGTAAGTATGCTGTAAGCAATGGCACAGTAGGGTGGAAAGAAAGAACACGTGCAAAAGAAGGAAAACAAGGAAAACAAGGAAAACAAGGAAAACAAGGAAAACAAGGAAAACAAGGAAAACAAGGAAAACAAGGAAAACAAGGAAAATAAGGAAAAGAAGGAAAGACGAGGGGGAAACTGTTCAACACAGGAAGGGCACTACTCTTCCTGAAGAGGGTCCGGACAACACAGGTCAGAAAAGGCCAGTGGGCCAAGAGGCCAGGCCGTGCAGGCGAAGCGAGAAGGGTCCTCCTGCAGCCCCTTGTCGAGCTGAGGGAGTAGTCGCAGATGACGCCGCACTGCTGACAGATGCTTGCAATGGACAGTCGCTGAGCAAAGAAGGTCATGGCCCGCCGGCTCAATTTGGAGCAGCCCAGTCAATGGCAAGCTTAACCACAGCAAAACGTTGATGTCAAAGTCAATGGGAGAAAGATTCAACCGGTCCCTCTCAGCCGTGAGAGCCACCTGTAACCACAATGTGGTGTCCCTGATCCCCACCGCCCAACACCGACATATCTGCTCCTCCAAGACCTCCAGAAACCACGTCTCCCCCTTCCGCTCCACCTCATCCATCCACTGAATGTGCGTACAATGAAAGGAAGGAACCACCTGCTGATATAAATCTCTCCCTGAACCGTGTCTCAACGCTTCAAGTTATGGCAGGCTGGCAACGACACTGGTCAGCAGCTCCTCTATAGCCTCCTCCCACAGTGGACACAAAAAATCCACAAACAGTTCCTTTGGGAGGAGAGAGCCAAACAGCTCCACCAGAGAGTGGAGGAGGGCTGCAGACGAAAGCACGTAGGCGAGATGGGCCCTTGACTCAGTGCCGTAGAGGCCCATCCCACCTTCTGCAAATGACAGCCACGCCTGGTGGCTTGGCAACCACTGCAAAACCCCAGGCCGAGTGCCCGTCAGCACCTCCACTATCCCCAGAACAGTCTACCACACAGCCGCATCAAACTGCCTGAGGACGTCAAGCCAGAGGAAGTCAGGGGGAAGGGTGCGAACCCAGAAGTTGGCGCAAAGGAAGATGCAGCATCGTGGGAGCAGCTTGCGGTTCCTCCACCAACGGCGGCAACTGGAGTTCCTTTGTCTGCTTTAACAGCCGCTCCTCACCCCATCAGCTCCAGAAGCCCTTTATTCCAACAGGANACCGCCCAACACCGACATATCTGCTCCTCCAAGACCTCCAGAAACCACGTCTCCCCCTTCCGCTCCACCTCATCCATCCACTGAATGTGCGTACAATGAAAGGAAGGAACCACCTGCTGATATAAATCTCTCCCTGAACCGTGTCTCAACGCTTCAAGTTATGGCAGGCTGGCAACGACACTGGTCAGCAGCTCCTCTATAGCCTCCTCCCACAGTGGACACAAAAAATCCACAAACAGTTCCTTTGGGAGGAGAGAGCCAAACAGATCCACCAGAGAGTGGAGGAGGGCCGCAGACGAAAGCACGTAGGCGAGATGGGCCCTTGACTCAGTGCCGTAGATAGAGCTGGTAGTTCGATTTTGCAATCCGGTTCAGAAAATCGATTTGAACCGATAAATTGCTAAACTGGGGGGCGGTTAAGATCGATACCGACTAAACCGTTTTCTTAACTAAACTGAAGGTTAAATTTTAATCTACAGCAGGGGCAGAAAATCAATTCAATTCAATTCAATTTTCCAGTTCGATTCAATTAATCAAACTGAACGGACTTATGGAAAACATCGTGAAAGCGAGATTGCAATGCAATCTTTCCTCCTCAATGGTCAAATTCTGGCGCATGAGAGGTAATAGCACAAGAAAAGGGGCTGGAAAGTCACAAGAATATGCATGTGTTGTGTAGCGACTGTCCTTCCTCACCAAATCAGCACCCTGTGGTGCAACCTGTGTCCTTCCCCACGCCCTCTCCCCTTGAATACTGAAGCAATGTGACCAAGCACAGAATGTGTGTCAAAACAGGTGTTGGACACTCAGAAAAAAGGGCGAAAAGTGATGCCAACATTTCAAATTGATCGGGCACTTCAATTCACAATTCAATTACGGTTTGGGCCTCCCCCTCTCTCAATCAATTCAATTTCTGATCGAATCGACACAATTAAAACAATTTAAAATAATCGAAAGGTCAATTAAAGTCAATTTTCAATTCAATTTAATCGAACCGTAATCGAACTCCCAGCTTTAGCCGTAGAGGCCCATCCCACCTTCTGAAAATGACAGCCACGCCTGGTGGCTTGGCAACCACTGCAAAACCCCAGGCCGAGTCCCGTCGGCACCTCCACTATCCCCAGAACAGTCTACCATACAGCCGCATCAAACTGCCTGAGGACGTCAAGCCAGAGGAAGTCAGGGGGAAGGGTACGAACCCAGAAGTCGGCGCAAAGGAGGATGCAGCATCGTGGGAGCAGCTTGCGGGTCCTCCACCAACGGCGGCAACTGGAGTTCCTTTGTCTGCTTTAACAGCCGCTCCTCACCCCATCAGCTCCAGAAGCCCTTTATTCCAACAGGAAATTCCAAAAGCACAACCCAATCAAGGGCCAAAGGGATCCCAGCCAGCACTCGCGACGTGATAATGTCCAAACGCCGCCACAACTTGCACTTCTTTGGCTGGATCTGCAGACCCTGGCGGCTGGTGATGTCAGGCATGGAGCAGAAACAAGGAGCCATGGCATCTGGCTCTGCAAAGATCGTACTATCATCCTGAAGTGCGCCCACATGCCCCAACATCTCCACACCCTTGTGCCTCAACTCCGCCACCCTAGCCTCCAGTACAGGCAAGAGGGGCAGGTCAAAGAGGAATCTTCCATGCAGACCACCCTAACGCACTCCTTACTGGCTCTCCAACACTGCCGGTGCGCTCACCCCAGAGGGAAACAGGTAGCCTGGGGAGGATTAGAATTGGCAAAGGAACAGAATCCAAGAGGACAATCCTGGATCCCGCATAGACTCAAACATAGTGCCGTGCTCATTGAATACATTGTGAGTGTCCAAGCGGAGCAGCCCCCGTACGAGTAACGTGGCCCCTTCCGACACCCCCACGCCAAACTGGAGGGGTTGCAGTGCTCCACTGATCTTTTCCTTGTCATGGATGTGCAGAACCCTCCCCTCCAGCCTGAACAAGGCCTCACCAACTGCAATCAGAAAGATCCCGTTGTCCTCTGTTGCCCTCTTTGGCAGCAGAATCAATCTGCTGCGACCCAAGAATGTGGCTGCCCCTGCTGGTAGCTGTCCTGCTAGTATGATTTTGGCCATCGCTGTCAAAGACTCAGGCCCGCTCGGAGTATGAAGTACGAGGCCCCACAACATGTGGCAGGTCAGACCCTCAGGCCTCGCCGCAGAACCCCGCGTTGCCTCTCACAGAGCCTCCACAGCCATCTCCTCTGTGACAGCATTCAGCTGCAAGCCCTTGGAAGGAACAAAGGACCCAATTCACGAGGCCAAAGGCGCAGCAGCGGAGGGATGGCGCTCCTCAAGGGCATGGCGTGTGAGCTCCAACCCTGCAGCAATGAGTCCAGAGCAAAGCAACTTAACGCCCTGCCCCGCAGAGCTCCTGTGGACCATGCAAATGGCCTGCTATAGCTTTTGCTCCTCCGCTGCCTGCTGCTGTAAGGATGAGAGGCGTGTGATCAGCTGTGCAGGTAGGCATGGATGGTAGGCCGACCAAGTGGAATCCACTGCCTCCTCCACAAGACCTGCCTAGTCCCCTTGCTCAAACCCTTTGCACCTCTTCATAATGACCTCGCTCTCTAGATGAGGCTTAGCCGACCTCTCCCTCCTTATCACCAAAGCACTACAACCTAAACCCCCCAACGGTCGTACCCTGCTCCCGCTAGTGCCATCACCCTTGTGTGCCTGCTCTGCCAGTGAGACCACTCAACAGAGAATCACCTGGAAATGGAGAATGAGCATCCAAAATAGCTGCCAAGCATCCACTCAAGACCTTCCTGGACCGCCCAAGACCTGAAGCACTCAAAGATAGCCGGGGGGGTTACAGCCGGATGTCCTTGTGTTCGACTCGGCCCAGGGCACGCCGTGGGTGGTGGACGCCACCACGGTGGACGCCCAGTCGGACAAGGTGAAGGAGGAGGGGCAGGCTCTTCCGGCGGCGGAGGCCGTGAAGGAGAAGCACTACAGGGCCGCCCTTGCGCAGCTGCCGGGGTACCGGCTGGGCACGGTGGCTTGGGAGACCTTCGGCGGCCTTGGCCCGGATTGTTGGCACTTCATCCGTCGTTTGGTGGCGTTGTGCCTCGAGAGGGGTCGGGGCAGGCACAGCGAGGTGGACCAGCCGGGGTGGTCGGCGCGGCTGGTGTCCTTGTTCGCGCAGCGGCTCTCCGTTGCTGGGATTTGGCAGCAGTGTCATGTGCTCCGTGACTTCGGCTTGTGGCGTAACGGACTGGACCCGGTGCTGGGCAGTGTCACGCCTGTTGAGCTGCCGCGGCCGTGGCCCCTTGGCCCTGTTACGTTGTCTGACCTCGGCTAAGGTTGCAGGTCGCATGTCACATGTTCTTGTGTGAAATATGAACAACATGAACGATGAGACTATCTCCATTGTGCATTCTCTGCATCTTCATTTTCCGGTGATATCTTCTGGATGCTTCATGCAGCTTCCCCCATGCGCAACATGCACTCCCTCGCGGTTTGGAGTCACCATGTATGAGCAAGCAGACTTCTATGGCTGGTTCGGGCTCCTTCTGACACTCCAGAAACAACCAGCAGTTGTGATGCTGTATGCTGCATGCAACAGCTTCCTTGCATACAGATCGGTAAGAAAGAGACAGAAGTGCATTGCATCTTTTTCAACTGGGCCTGTCTTCCACTACCATTATCCATCAGAATTGCTTGCATTTTTTTTTCCTTTTAAATTTGATAAAAGAAAGCAAAGAAACATGCCGCCCCTGACCGGCACATCTGCAGGGTATGAAAGTCGCCGCCATCACGGCTCAATACGGTGAAAAGAAAGTGCAACTAAGTACCAGAAAAAACCGGTTCACAGGCACAAAGATCAGAGAGAGGAACTTGCTTGCATTTTTAACTTTCTTTTCTCTGTAATGCACTGTTGTAGAAGCAACTGCAGCAGCTTCAGCAGAAGTAGCAGAAACAACGGACAAGAAGAGGATAGAGCGGGCATGATGGAGGAGGAGGAGATGGGGATGGAGGGAAAGAAGGATGAGGAGGATGAGAAAGAGGAGGAGGAGGAGGAGGAGGAGGAGGAGGAGGAGGAGGAGGAGGGGGATGAGGTCATGTCAGTGGTACAAGTATCAACAAAGGTCGTGGTCTTGGTTCTGGAAGCAGTAGTGCTAGTAGCATACGTGCGGGTGCGGAGGGTTGACGGATTGGTTGGATTGGTACCTGTTCTTGTTGTGCTTTACATTGAGGATGAAGTTTATGTGGCATCATGACAATCATCATTGGCATCATTTTTGCATTGAGGTGCAACATTTTGAAAGTTCTTCCTTTCAACCTTGTTTGTGCGTTTCATGCGGCCATTTCTGTCATCAATTCTGCATCTTAAAAAACTTTGTCTGTTTTGAATTGTTGCATCTGGTCGTTTCTTTGGCAGTCCTCCTGCTCTGGTCTCCCTTGATAGCACTCCCCCCCAAGCAATTTGACCCGATTTTGTCGGACCAGTGTATTCACTCTCAGGATGACTGAGATGACCAGGTTTTATCCCCTACACTTCCGACAAAAAGCAGAAGATGCACGTCATACCTGCTGGCCGTGGCATACATTCCTAACGTATGGTGTCGCAGAAGATAAGTCTGCGACCCCTGGTTTTTTTTTTTTTTTTTCATTTCTGAACAGTGGATGTCGAGCTAGGGATCCTGGGTTTGACCCCCAAAAAGAAATTTTGGTCTTCGGACCAAATGATTTATGTCAAATAGACTCTTCAAGATAGGGTCTGTTTGCTGACTCAAAGTTTCTTCCAGTTGTGTTGTTTCTGCAGTTGCCACTCCTCTTTCTGCTCCATGTTGTGATTAGAGTAATCTACCAAGGTCCATTGTAATCAACATATCAATGAACATCGATGTAACATCGATATTGTGGCTTCATACTTTCATCCGAGCAGCCTGGCCAGTGAGCTGCCTGGACGTGCCAAAATCTCACCGACCATGAGGTCCACGTCCACTGTTGCGCGAAGGCATTGTTCAGATTGAATAAACAAAACATAAAAGCTGTTGACGGTTTGCAACAATGTTTACCAGTTTGGAAACCCAGACTAAGTGACCTCATCAGTCGTACAGTCCGTGCTGTCTGTGAGGGCAACCGGCCACGTTGACGCCCTGGCCAGTAACCTGACAGGCGTCCTCAATGGATTAGTTGAGATACTGAGTGTAATCACATCTGAAAGAGAGTTTTGAGGTGTTTGACATGTGAACCATTGGGTAAGAAATCATGACGACGGTTAGTTCTCCCAAGTTTGGCATGATTTTCTTGTCCAGGTTGAGGACATAATGCCAACATCAAAAGCATCCTAGCCTCCTCCAGCAGGCTAACCGGACTTCACGGAACGCACTTGCACATGAAAAGACAGCGCAACCAGCTTTATCAGTTCATTCCGTTGTCTGTCGGGCCCGGGCCTCATCCTTCCCCAACTTCGGGTCAGCCCTCTGGCCCGCCCCCAGTGCCTATTCCCAATTCATTTCTCTGATCTTCATCTGCCTCTGGACATAACTGTACCTGACCAGGGGCTTCAGGTTCAGCTGAAGAAGTCTTTCTTATGGCGGCGGACGGGGGGGGCACTTCCGGGCGTGTTGGAAGGGATTCCATCGACAGTGGAGGGGGTGGAGCTGTTGGGCTACCCTATTGGGTCTACTGGCTTTCGGAGGGGCTAGGGGGAGGAGTGGTTGGGTGAGCAGACCCGTGAGCTCGAGCTGCTCCCGCAGCTAGAGGATCCGCAGGCGGCGGTGACGATGCTCCGGCTGTGCATTGTACCCCGGGCAGACTTCCTTGTGCGTGCTCTGCCCCCTGACGGCGATTGGCTGCAAGTGCTATGAAAGTTTCATTCCACAGTGTGGGGTGCTCTCCTGGGCATCTTGGGGGTGGTGGAGGCCCCGCCAGATTCCCATGTTGGCGCTTTGCAAGGGTTGGCGCGGCTCAAGGCGCAGTTCCCGTTTGACGCTGGGGGCATGGGCCTTTTTGCTGCGGCTCCGACGGCGCACCTCGCCTACGCATGCTCTTCTGCGGCCTTACTCCAGTCTCTTCATGACCTCTTCGACCCCCACCTGCCTGCGGCTCCTGAGATGGAGCTGTTGTGTCCTCTTTGGGAGGATGCTGTGGAGCACCTGCCTGCTTCCATTGTCGCGCGCTTGTCCCCGCTAGAGGTCCTTCGCCAATGTGCTTGTCGGGGGTTGTACCAGCAGCTTAGCCCGTTCTACTTTCATTACCAGCATCTGCAGTGGTTGGAGGAGGTGGAGATGGTCAGGACTGGGCTGTTCCCCGAGGCGTGTGAGGCTATGGTGCGGAGGTGCTGGGTGGTGGGGTCCCGCGGGGCGGCTCTCTGGCTTCAAGCCAGCCCTGCGGGCCCTCGTGATCGTCTCTACTTGGCCCCGGCCGACTTTCGGCTCCACGCCCAGCTTTGGCTGGGTTTGCCACTGGGTTATCTCTCCATCCATGGCAGTCATGCGCTCCTTCCGGCGGATGTCACGCGCCGTGCAGGGTCTGGGCCGATTATTCGCGTCCATCATGCCCTCCGGGACGAGTTGGCAGAGATTTGCCGAGAGCATTCCCTCCGTGCGATGGTGGAGCCAGAGGTCTTGTTGCCAACGGAGTTATGGCCGAATGTCCTTGTGTTCGACTCGGCGAAGGGCACGGCGTGGGTGGTGGACGTCACCACAGTGGACGCCCAGTCGGACAAGGTGAAGGAGGAGGGGCAGGCTCTTCCCACTGCGCAGGCTGTGAAGGAGAAGCACTACAGGGCCGCCCTTGCGCAGCTGCCTGGGTACCGGCTGCGCACGGTGGCTTGGGGGACCTTTGGCTGCCTTGGCCCGGATTGTTGGCGCTTTATCCGTCGTTTGGCGGCATTGTGCCTCGAGAGGGGTCGGGGCAGGCGCACTGAGGCGGACCAGCCGGGGTGGTCGGCGCGGGCGGTGTCCTTGTTCGCGCAGCGGCTCTCCGTTGCTGGGATTCGGCAGCAGTGCCACGTGCTCCGCGACTTCGGCTTATAGCGTGGCGGACTGGACCCAGTGCTGGGCAGTGTCATGCCTGTTTAGCTCCCGCGGCTGTGGCCCCTTGGCCCTGTTACGCTGTCTGACCTCTGCTACACTGTGCCATTGGGTGGCGAGGAGAATCTCCTCAGTCGTTGACGCTTGTTTCCTTCCTTTTCCTCTTCATCTTCTTGTGCCGTGGGTGACGGCTTTTGTATGCTTTCATACCCCGTTGATGTGCCGGTCAGGGGCGGCATTTGCATGTTCCTTCTCATTAACCAAGATTTTCCTTAAAAAAATTTGAAAAAAAGAACCAAATTGCCTTGTGCCAACTCTCTGTCAGATCTTTGTGCATTTGAACCGGTCTTTGCCGGTACTTAGCTGCTTATCTTTTCCACCGTTAATGTGCCGTTGGTGGCGGCGTCCCTTATACCCAGCAGATGTGCCGGTCAGGGGCGGCGTTCTTCTTTGTTTCCTATTAACCATGTTATAGTTGAGCAATAGGATTGGAGTGGTCGACAGCAGGTCCTGAACAGGTCATATGTTTTTTTCTTGCCAGAAAAATAATGGAAGTTCTTGTTTCCAAAACAATTCCATACAAAGCCCGACCTTGATGTGAGCTATGGTATTTACATTGATACAATGATGTTAACGTTGATGTTTAGATATTTGAGATGTCTCTGGCATTCTGGCTGGGGCTTCAGCATGTTCTTGGTAGCCAGGTTGCCTGGTCCATTTTTGGTTCTCACTTGCAGGACCTAGAAGCTTCTCCGGACGATGATCTAGTGGAGACTGGCAAGCACAGGATCAACATGAGTGGAGGGCAGAAGCCAAGAATGCATTCAAGTCTTACCGAGCAGCCAGAACTGACCCTGGGGCAGCTTGGGTTGCTCTCTCAATTTCAAAGAAAAAAAACCAAAAAAATGTCTGAGACGAAAACATATCTTCAGGTTCATTCGTTGGCGCTAGTGATTCAGCAGCCACCCGTTGCAAGATATCCCTTTCTCAATGGATCTCCCAGTGTGTCCTCTCTGGCGCTTCTGGTCCCATAGTGCCAGTGAGGACACACTGGGAGATCCATTGAGAAACGGTCATGTACACATCGGAGCAGAAGGACAAAATGCAGCAGATCTGCAAGCAGCGTATCATCATCAGAATCATTCTGCACATCCTTTGAGGACATGAAGAGAAAATGAAGGAAGATTTATTTGGGCGCGGAATCACCCGCAATGCAGCCTCAGTCGTTGCTAAGGCTGCAGTGCGGGTTAGTCCGCGCCCAAGTAAATCTTCCTTTGGCGCTTTCGCTCTGTCTGACCTTTGTTACAAGGTTTCTTTGGATGGAGAGGATAACCTCCTAGCTCCTTGATGCTGTTTCCTTTCTCTTTTATTCTTCCACCCAATTGTGCCTCGGGTAGTGGCATTTCCCCGTTATACCATGTGGTTGAGCTGGTCCATGGTGGCATCTGCTCTTCCGGGGGAAAAAGAAAAACAAGAAACCTATTTTCTTGAAGAAAAATCTTTTCCTCGAGCGGATGATGAATGAGACCTGGCCTTGCCTTGTCTTGGCCGCTCTGCCACCAGGCCTTATCTGAATATGCTATGTTGATCCTCAGCGGAAGCTGACTAACATATCATTGCTGTGGATATTGCATTGCAGGGTATCTTGGGGCAAGAGCAAGCAGCAGAGTGCGATTTCGTGCCAAACCACGCGGTCCTAGCAGTTGGATACGTGTTGAACGCAGGTGTCCCATATTGGTTGTTCCAGAACTCCTGGGGAGTCCGGTGGGGCATCAATGGCCGCATCCGAATTGCTATCACTGGTGGATTCGGTTTATGCAACATGCACCTCGTTCCTGCACTGTACCCCGTTGTTTTGCGTAAGTGATCGTTTCCTGGCCACCAGCTACATCTTTGGAAGAATAGTATCAGCAGCCCCAGCAGCTGCTACAGTTTTTTCTTACAAGTCCTTTTCTCTTTCTATACAGAATCAATGCCGCCTCAGACCATCAAAACCACATGGTACAATGGGAAATTCCGCCTCCCACAGCATAATAGGGTCAAAGAGGAAATAAAATGAGATAGATTCAACAGATTTTACTGGGTCAGAAGATAAGAAGATGGTCCTGAGTGCAGATGGAGGA
>SZWC01001943.1:109684-124038 GCA_023375785.1 Penium margaritaceum
ATCCGACAATGGAAGTGGTCATGGTCCGCACCAATCTGTTCTCCATCATGTGTCAGATTGTGGCATTTGAGATTTCTACGAGCCAACAAATACCAGAGTGGAAGAGCAATGAGGAAGATTCAAACGCCAGCCATAGACAAGGCCAAATGGAATAGGCATGAGTGAGTGAGGGGGGGGAGGGGGGGGAGGGGGCTGTTCATATCGATATCGGTTGGACTTCCCCTCCGATGCCCCCCTCCCCAAAACAGCTCAAGTGTATTGGATGTATTGGGTTGTGATCATTGCAAAACATGAAAACCTTGAGAGATTTTTTCACCCATGAACAGCATCGATGGAAACACCGATGATGTTTTATCTAAGGTGATGAAGAGGAGCTACGATGGATTAAACCTACTTTNTGTGGCATTTGAGATTTCTACGAGCCAACAAATACCAGAGTGGAAGAGCAATGAGGAAGATTCAAACGCCAGCCATAGACAAGGCCAAATGGAATAGGCATGAGTGAGTGAGGGGGGGGAGGGGGGGGAGGGGGCTGTTCATATCGATATCGGTTGGACTTCCCCTCCGATGCCCCCCTCCCCAAAACAGCTCAAGTGTATTGGATGTATTGGGTTGTGATCATTGCAAAACATGAAAACCTTGAGAGATTGTTACACCCATGAACAGTGCCGATGGAAACACCGATGATGTTGTATCTAAGGTGATGAAGAGGAGCTACGATGGATTAAACCTGCTTTTGACAAATCAGCAATCATCCTTGTCTGATTTACGTGGTCTGGCTAACACCTCCTTCGGAGACCAGCATTCGTGTGTTTTTTATCTTGAACTTTGTGGTGACGGGGGGTATCCGTTTACATCTTTTCAAACAATCTCCGATCCAAGAACCAAAGGAATATGAGAAAGGTGAAACTGTGAGATTATGTATTCGATTAGAGAGGGAAAAAGAACTGGAAACATCTCAGCATTCCTCTGACCGTACCTCCCACAAAATGAGTTACACAAGTAAAAACTGGCAATCGATGCTCTCCATCAACGTCATGGAGGAATTATAATCTTCAAACAAGGCCCTGAGAGGTTGCGCCCTGTGCACCAATTGCATGGCATGCAAAGTGTCAGCAGATCAGCCGTCATGTTGGCACTCGACCAACAAAGAAACAGCCGCTCATGCGTCAGGCTTCCGCTCGACGCTCTCAGATGGGCTCTTTCGCAGGCCGATTTCTTCATTAACAAAGTTTGTGTTCAATTGCATATGTTGGTCTACGTTTCTGAACTCAAATAACCATTGATTTACTTTTACATAAGGTTATGTCTTACTTCTATCAATCATTCAAATGATGGGTAGGCTCTCTTGCACTATTTTTTAGAAACTGATAACTTTGACAAGGCTCCATGCTTACTGAAGAATTTTTGCGTGTACTTTCTATGAAGGTTCTCTGAATCTTCCATGCGTGCAAACTTTGCATGTACACCAAAGGAAGAGTGTTTTTTTTTGTTCCACTGACCATTAATGATCCCGCCACCCATGGCGGGTACTAGATTCCACCTGTCCAACACCCAAATTTTGGGCTAGGCCAACTTTCTGAATACTCACTCAAATTGAGGAATTCAAAGCTCGATCTTGCATGGAAAAATCCGAGGAACCTAAATCTAAAGTCAGATCATGTGGTAGACCACTCTTCAGTGGTCAACACAGGGATTAAGATCAATGGCACTCATGGCAAGGGGCACACCATGTCAACATGTGGACGACCTTTGAATCGCGTCCCCTAACCCTCATGTTGTCTAGGCTCTGAAGGATCTCCTCCAATCCATGTACAAAAGGATATTGTTCCACCTCTTGTCTTCTTAGGCATGGAAGTTATGTGCAATCACCAGTGTTTCACACTTCACCTACATCAGGCTGGTTACGTGAGGACGCTGGGGGGTCATTTTGCTGACCTGTTGGCCACATTCCCCTCTGCATTCACGTGTATGATGCCCACCAATCAGAGGCTTCTCACGTTAGAAAAATCAAATCGTTGTGAGGAACCTCTCGATATCACCACGTACCTCCAAATCATTTTCTCTCATATGTTCTTCGGGACCACAACACGCGTAAATGTTGCCTTTGCTGTGAACATTTTCTCACATTTCTCATAACATCCATGCCAGCTTCGTCTGGAAGTTGTACTGCTTGTTGTTTGGTATGTCGTGTCTACCTCATGCATGGGCTTGTGCTTTTGCACACAGCCTTTCATGGTTGTCGAAGGATACACTGACAATGATTTAGCCTACGAACGCAATGCGTATAGCCGGTCCGGCTACATCCTCCTTGTCAGAGGCACAGCTATCTCATGGAAGAGTGGCCATTAAGGTTGCGTAGTGCTGAGCTCCATTGAGGCTGAGTACGTCACATTGGGGACTAGAGTTGGTAAGAGCATCTGGTTGTTCCGTCTCATGCAGTAGCTTTGCCAACCTATCCATAACATCACCATCCACTATGATGATAACACGTGGCATCGTAGAGCATGATGGCTTGTGTCATACGCATATTGCATGTGGTGATGTTTGTGTCATAGGTGTGGAAATGCGGCAGCAGCGAGTAGAATAACTCATTGAAATGCTTTACAATGGCAAGTTCAAGTTTTCAGTTCACAATGGTACGCTCCTTGCACATGCTTCTATCCCTGGATGACCCACGCACTCATCTTGATTCTTCCCCCTGTCATCCACTATCCTTGAGTGTCTCTATCATGTCCTCTTCATTGTTGGCTGTCGTTGTCATCGTCATGTGATCCTTGCTCAATTGTGGTGACTCGCGTCTGCAGTGTTGGTACATGAGCCACGGTGACCTCTAGACACTTCACCATACACTCCTTGGGATGTCAGCGGACTCGACGGCTACTTCGACACCATCAGCTTCAACAGGTGCACCCTCACGTGCTCTTTAGAGTTTTCTTAGAGGCACACTTGGCCATCAAGCTTGTGGGATGCTTCCCACCATTTCCCCCTCTCCATTCAACCCTGTTGCCTCCCTCCTTCTTGGGTTCCCTACACTCCAGCCATGCCGTAGTCATGGCTGTTACCATGGTGCTTTGGACCCCTTCCATTTTTGCTGGTGTTGTTGTTGCCCCTGTAGCCAGAGGACCATGTTTTATGGAACATGCTATTGCTTTGTGAGACAAATGCAGCTGTTTTTTCTTCACTGCTGATACAAGACATTGCTTTATCCACATGTACTCCGAGACAACGGTGTAAGAAACTTGCTCTTCCTTCCACGCTCCAATCACTGTGATCATGGGACCTCAGCTATTCTGCAGCGTCATCAGAAATACCATGGCCTACATATCGGGTTTCAGGACCCACCCTATGCCCATGGCTTGTTTTAAGAGCGTCTAAAACTTCTTCATAAAGACAAAGACATCCTCCCGTTTGCAGATCTTCATGCTGATGAGGTTTTATAGAATGAAGATACGGTTGAAATGTGAGGGGGACTGAAGCACCTTGCCTGTTTTGGCGTACGGTGAGGCTGCCACTATACAACAGCTGATGTGTGAAAGGACTAAGGGTTGTACGGAGGACACAAGAACAGCATGAACCTTCTTGTTGAGTTTGATCCATGCCACAAGGTCAGTGCCCTCCTCCGTTGGTTCTGGGATGGTTCTCTCAAATTATCCTAGCAATTCTCTATCATCCATGATTATTTTAAGATGCCACTTCCAGAGGAGGAACCCGTCTCCATCAAGATTAAGGATGGGAGAATGGTTCCCTGGTTTTCCTATCCATGTTATCCCAACAACTACAATTGCAATATCTTCTGCACCTGTTGTTAATGCCAATGCACCTATGTTTGAGGTCATTGTAGGCCGTTGATGAAAGGAGGCAAGTGCTTCACCTGTTCATGTTTGCCGTTGCGAGAACATGAAGGCAAAAGTAGGTTGATATCGGCTAACGTCAACTCTTAAGAAAGAAGATGTGTTGCATTCCCCTCCTAATGTTCATCTTGAAATGGACAAGTAAGGTAAGAGCAAACATTCCTAAGAAGCAACTTGACCCAGCCACATCATCAATAGACTTACTTTATGGGCTTGACACATCAGTATTCTAGTTCCAAGTTGATAGACCAACCATGTAGCTTCCATGAAGCTACAGAATTTATTTCTTGGAAGCTTCCTTCACAATTAAGATGTGCATGGGGTCAGGATCGGACTAATGTCCTCCCACTTGGCCAAATGAACAAAATGGCCGACTTAACCACATGGTGCACTCATAGTTCATATCTCACATGAGACCAAGCATAGTTGAGCTATCCTACAACAGATTCATGGATCATACCTCCAGAAGGGGTAGAGCATTCCTGATCCATCCTAAAACACTGAATAGGGGGCAAATATGTTCAACAACATGAGCGAGAACTTTGACGCACAGTCTAGGCTTCAACGCCTACGTCAGCAGTCTATTGTGGCAGAATACACGTGACGATCTCGGGAAATAATCACCAGAAGCAACCTCATCTCCGATCAGCTCTGTTTCTACCACATCGGCCTCAAATGAGATATCCTGCACGCAATTACCATTCTTCGCATCAAGGACAACCTTCCGCGAGTGATCACTGTAGCAGAACACATTGACATCACTGACCACAATGCTCGGATGCAAAAATCCAATAGCTAGTGACCCCAAAGCCAAAATTGTTATCATGGTGGAGGAAAATCACAGTCGATAGTAACCTTTTATCTGATGGAGATCGACGTCATTGATCAATGGCTCTATCGGACTTGTGAGAAGTTGTGCCTTGTGCAAATTCCGGAGACGACATCAACAGACCAAAAACGGGGTCAGTGGCAGAGAGAAAATCAGTAGTCGGGAAACGGCAAAGGGCAAAAGCATGTTTCGAGGCTCCTTTCTGGTCAAAATCATCTACACTGACCGATCACCCATCTGAGCATATCACACCGCTGCAAACAAGGGTTCCTAAGATCGCAAAGTTCGACGAGGGTTACGACGACAACCAACTGGTGATACTGCTATGAGTACAACCAAGGGGTTGTAAATTTTAGAGAACGGTACCCAAACTACTAGATGGAAGAGCTTCTCACACTTTCATAAGCTAGGTTTGCAGATCACAGCAAGAATGTTTGAATAAAAACCCGTTGATGGACAACTGCAGATACATCGACTTTGCAAATATCTCCGACTACAACTTGGAGATCTACATGACGTAACGTTCTGGATAACCTGCAAAATGAGTGACCAAGAATTCATCCTCGGGAAAATTTTCCTGTACCGACACAATTTGCAAGTGGATTGAAGCAGTAATCTGTCTACTTTAGCATTAATGGAAAAAGATGAAACCTATCACTGGTCAAGCAACCAAAGACACAATGGCGGTTGCGGGAAGCAGCAGAGGTGGAAGCAAAAGAGAACGTTGCAGCAGCCACAAAATGCCAGCCTATATCTGCGGATGTGGCCAAAATACATCTACGGTGTGGAGCTCAAGTTTGGCTAGTCCACATGGAGACAGCAGAAGCAGAAGAAGTCGACCATCGGATACACCTGATGCCCGGCAGCAGTCCGACGGTGAAAGGGACCTATCAGATGATAAACCATGAGCAAACCAATAACAAAGAGCAGCTAGACGAGATGCTTGGTGAGGAGTTCATGAGGCTATCCATGTCACCCTACATGGCACCTGTACTTTTTGTTAAAAAAAACTGGGGATATGTGGATATGCATAGACAACGGAGCAACATCACCATCAAGAATTCTATCCTCTCCCACAAACAGACAAACTTGTCGTTTAACTACATGGAGCACGAATGTCCACCAGAATTGACCTGCGTAACGGCTATCATCAGATCTGTGTATCTGATAATGCCATAAAGAAGACGGTATTCTCCACTAAATACGGCTACTTCAATTTTGCGATCATGCCATTTGGACTCACAAACGCACCTAAAATATTCATGGCAGCAATGAACAATGGTTTTTTCTATACCTTGATGACTTTGTCATCGTATATCTTGATGAATTCTTGTTGTAGAGCCGGACCCTGGAGCAGCATAACGGACATCTCCAAAACGTCTGCAAGATTGTACAAAGAGAGAAGTTTTATGAGAAACTCTTGAAATGTGACTTTGTTCCACGTTTGTTCAAGTTCTTAGGCCACAACATTAGCAGTGGAAGGATCACCATGGACCCTAAAGATATTGAGGCACTCAGTAGTTGGCCAATGTCAGCCAATGTTTCGGAAGTTCAAGTATTTTTGGCCTCTGTAACTACTACTATCAATTTGTAGAAGAATAAACCCGATTGTCAGCACCTCTCTTCATCTCAATCATAAAGCTAACAAGTGGAATTGTGGAGAAAGCAAGCAATAAATGTTCAACTCTTTGGAAAGCGCACTAACTCTGGCACCAGCCTTACAATTGGAGAATCCTACAATGGACTACAACATGGCTAGCGACGTGTCCCATCGAGCCATCAGATCCATTCTTCTCCAAGCCAATGGCAGTGGAGAACAATCGGGTGTGTACATTTCACAAAAACTACGCGGGTCAGAACTCAAGTACGCAATGCACGAGAAACAGATGCTTTTGTTTGTGCATGCATTGGAAACATGGTGGTGCTACCTGGAATGTCAATGATGCATCATTCACATTGACTACCACGTGCTAAAAAATCTCAAGAATCAGCCAAATCTGAGACATCGACAAACCCATGGATGGAATTCATTGAATCTAACTTCAACTACAACATCGAGGACCGACCTAGAAAAACAAATCAAGCGCATGCTCTGAGTCGATGACCAGATCTAATGGCGGAGGTCAACATGTTGCTCATCAAACAAGACCAATACCTAGCAAGGCTGTTTGCAAAGGAATACGAGGATTTTGGCAGGTATGAAAAAATCAAGCTCAGGTTTGATGACCCCTACTGGAGATGGAAATCCACTCACCAAATCTTTGTGCCACAGAACAAAAACTTGGACGGATGCTATTGCAAGAATGTCACGACACGGGTCCACAAGGACAAGACGCTGAAGAAATTAGCAAAATGCTATTAGTGGGATAAGATGCACGCGGATGTGGCAGCCTTCTGCAAATCATTCCACACTTGTCAGCCACAAAACTCTTGTCGCACGAGACCACCAGGACTACTCCAACCTCTCCGTGTTCCAACAGAGCAGTTGGGTGACATCAGCATGGACTTTGTGACAATTTTTCCCACCACTCTCAAAGATTATGATGCCATCTGTGCTCGTGGAAATATTTTCAACAAATTTGCCCTTCATCCCATCAACGAACATTGTCACCACAAAAGGAATGCCAAATAGTATGAGCGCTTGTGATCACGTCCTCCTCAGCTCACGGAACATCAAACTTTGATGAAAGGATTTTGTGAAGCTCAAGCTGTGGTGGCTGGGATCGTATGCGATTGAGTGCATGCAAACTCCTGGCATCGCTCGGCTTTCCTTGCCTGACAGCACGGAAATCTACCCTGTCTTCCACTTGTGCAAGATTAAGGACTACCAGAACTCCAGCGAGAACTTCCCTGGCAGCAACAGCACACCTCTACCTCATAATCAAGAAGACAAAGATACAAAGTACGTGGTTGAGGATGTTCTCAGACATTGGCATCGTGGAAGAATGGCTGAGTATCTTGTCAAGTGGCACAGATACGATGCCACGCACAACAATTTGGAGAAATAAAGCAACCTCCAAGACTTTAATCACCTAGTGGACGGCTACTACTATCATCACCAGCCTGCCTCTGCTTTTGCACTGAGACGTCATTAAAATGGGGGTAAGTGTTGCACTTCAGACGTACATGAGTCCCAAGGGCGCTTTTTCGTCCTTACATTTATGGCCCATCACGTGTCGACGTCAAGAATTTTGTGCCGATTGCCCAAGGGCATTTTGTACTCCTGCCCCAACCTCTGGTGCTCTATCCCAGAAGGTTCAGATACTTTTGACCACTTTCCATAATGGTCGACACGTGTCATGAACCACATCGATGTTTCTTTATTCTATGGTTGAATTCTAAAAAACACTGGAATTCCTTAAAACTGTCCCTCAATGTTCTCAAAGCCCCCCGACTTCTCAACGAAGCTTCTCAAAGTGACCAATCATGGCGCGACCTCACACGTGTAGCTTGACTCAAGCACCGAGGACCCAAAATATGCCTCATTATGATTATCGTCACTGTGTATATACATTCAATATTTTCTGCACTTGTCCTCAAAGTACACTTACTACGTATTACAAGTTATCCATTTGTCCCAATTACTCGAATCGTATATTTCTCCGCACCTCATTCCTGTGAACCACTTGTTTTCCGCTTGGCAAAACACGCTCGACATGTTTGACACTTGTTATTGAAGTACACTTACTGCTAAATACAAACATCCAACCGTCCAATACCTTGAATGGTCTTCTGCTCCTCACCTTATCCCTGTATAGCACCTTCGTTTCTTTCGGTGTAACAGGAGCTCTCTGTCAAAATGTGGGCTTCTGTCGTATCTTTCCCAATCGACTAACACCTCCAATCTGACAAGGAAAGGAAACCTTGACTTCAATGAACACTAAAAACATCAATGAGATGTCCCAGAAATCCCTTAGTTTGTGAGATGTATATTGACGTCTTACATGACTCTCGTGGAATATTGAAATCACACCAAAAAAAGTCGGTGGCTCATTGTGATTAAAATGCGGAAAGATTGGTATTGAGATCTCAAAAATCACAAGGCGTGGCACATAGTGAACTGATTTATGAACAGGGGTCGTGAGAAATCACCCCTGTCCAAACTCGTGGCATATGGGGAAATTTACCGGGTGATTTTTGGAAAATTCTCAAAAAAGATATGTTTTCTGTAGTAGCCAGATTGGGAGACCTCACAGACAGCACCTTATGCTCACATTGTGTCTTTTCACAGGGACCCGTGCTGGTCTCCCATGCCACGTCAGGGTTGCTTTGCGGACTGAACTGTAGATGAAGTGATCGCAATCTGCCGAGCTTTGAGCGAAGCGATTCAGAGATGCTAGGACTTGCTGCGGTTTCGGAGCTATAGCAAGTTCTAGAAGCTGACAAGTTCACGTTGGACAGTCCCACGTAAGGTGACTGACAAGCTGATGAAATGGACTCTCCCCAATGCTGGACAAGCAAAAAGCAGCAAAAAATTGCTTTCGCCAATGGCTGCTCAGAAGCTCGCTGTGCCTTGTTGCGATGACTTGCTATACCTTCTAGTGTGAATGACAACCTCGTAGCTGTTACGTACCAGACATACAAGAGTCCCTCATATTTTTGCGTGGGCATTACTGCCATTACTTTCATGGCTCACCACACAGAGACTTCTAGAATTCTATGTCAACTGGCTGAGGGAATTTCTGCCAGCTGTTCCGATCGATGACATTCCATTCTTGAAGCCTCGGACAACTTCGAACATCTTCCAGAAGCGATGACAAAAGTGTCACAAATTTTATCGATGTTTTGATTTTTTCAATCAACTTCTCAACGTCGCTGGATCTTCATAAAATGGCACCTCAAAATTCTTGAAGCCCCCTAATTTCTTGGTGGAGCTTCTTGAAGCAGCCACTCACGGCATGGCCTCACACGCTTTGCTTGGCTTCAGCGCAGATGACCAAACATGTTCCTCGTTCTCATTATCCACATCGCATATATGTGTTCGACGAACTCAAAACCTGTCATCAAAGCACACTTACCGCTAACTATAAGTTACACAAGTGTCCCAAAATCCCAAACCGTGTTCGGACCCGCATCTTTCCCTATTCACCATCTGCGCTTCCGAATGGCATAACACTTAGTGTCAGAGTGCACCCGTGGAGGGGCAACCATCGACTTCACTCATATGGAGGACTACCTCACAAAAGTCAACACCGCATCTTCCACGTAAAGACTTTGCCGACTTTGCTACTATGACGTGATTGGAACAAGCACAACCGACGGCCAGCAGTGGTTCTTCGGCGGCGACTCCAACAATTGAGGAGCAGCCAGTGCAGTTTGTGATGCAAGTGAATCCCCAACCGATGAATGATGCTGGCATGGCCTGCTACACAACCGCAGTACCGACAGCATCAGCAGCCAGACCGGCCTCAGGCTCCACGAATCAAGGGCAGTCACCACAGCCAAACCCCACAACTGGAACTATTGGAATGACAGGTGGAAGCCGACAAGCTCGCATCAACAAGGAGCTAACTCAGTGACTATTGACAATCATGGGTCTTAACGAACACCTGATCCGGCAGTTGAATGCTGCAATGGAGGCTCTACGCAATGCGAGCGCACGAGAGGCGTTGCTCATTGAGAGAAATTCTCAACTGCTCGGTGAACATGAAATTTGTCCAGCCCTCCCCAAGCCGTTTGACCCCATAAACTCAAAAGGACCACCGGTGAGGGTATGGCTGAAGAGTTTGGAGGTTTACTTCACCACTACTAAGGTCAATAACAACAAACAGAAAACTTACCTTGTCGCCTCGCTTCTACGTGGCACAGCGTTGAGTCGGTGTTCCGACCTTCGGACCATCCAACGGCAGCAGGAGACCAACAGGGCCTCATCAACCGCTCACAATTCCCATCTCACATCGTCTACCACTGACGTTCAACCCTTGGAGCAGATCAACCCTAAGTGGCAAGATGTGCTCAAGCCACCCAACAATTGGGATGATTTTGCACACAGTATTCACACGTTTCAAACACATGAAAGAGAAATTTGACATTCGGTACGAGTTAAAATGACTTCGGCAGCTGTCCACTGTGACAGAGTACATGCAGAGATTCTACAAGATCATCACCCGCACCGACCTCACCCCGGAAATGCTGTGTTTTCACTTTAACAATGGCCCCAAACGTGATATCCATTAAGCCATCGCCACCCTTGGTAATTAAAGTGACGTATTGCGGATGATCACAGCAGTCGAGACAGCCAACGGTGCTGACTAGAGCACTCGGATCCAGGAATCCTATGGCTTGAAACACCAAAACCGTGATGATCGTGGTAGCAGGAAGTCACATTTGGACAACTCCTCATCCCCAATAGAAGTCAACACCATCGATTAACTGGATCTACAGGTGTGCTTCAACTGCAGAAGACCGGGTCACAATGCTCGCAATTCCCATACTAAAAAGCAAGCCGACAAGGGGAGAAAGTCTTAGAAAAATGAGTCAAGAAACCACAAAAGACAGGAGTAGAAGACATAAATCTTGTCCACAAGGAGCAATCTGCACCAAAACATTGTCCATTGGAACAGCTGATATCAACCCAGAGGGTACCTGAGATCAAAGCGTTTGAAGAGGGGTACGACGATGACAAACCATCGATAGTGCTGAGAGTGCACCCAAGAGGTTGTAAGACTCAACAAACAGTAACAGCGCTATTAGATGGAGGGGCCTCCCAAAGTTAAATGAGCAGCAACATGGTTTTCGTAGCGAAACCCACCCATGATTTTCGCGTGGGTGCGAAATCACCCACGCGATCGTGGGTGGTTGCCGATAGATATTTGTTTCTCAGGCCGGACTTGACCCGGCCACTTCATCCCAAAAACAAATAGAAACTTGTAGGTCAGACAGAGGCAAGCAAGCAAAGAAATAAAAACTAGGCACTCATTAACCCCGAGGGGTATTTCTGTAGCGTTGTCCACTCACACAACGAATTATTTCAAGTTCTTTATCTTTCTCCTGTCTTTTCTTCTTAGAAAGGGGGGGCTTTTCCCATACCCTCCTTTTTCCTTTCCTCCTTTTAAGCACAAGTACGTCTACCAGCCCTTTTTTTTCTTTTTTTTTTTAATTACTTCATGACTCATCCCTCCTTCTTTGCATCACCTAGGGACAGTGCCAAAACCTCTCACATCATCACATCTCATCATCCCTCTCGGCACGGTGTTGCCGTGGCCGAGGCCACCTCCTGGCCCCTACCTCACACAAGGATTTTCTCCCTCGCCCACTGATAGTGCTCTGCACTCTCACCCTCTTCATCCGCGACCATCTGACTCCCTGAGGCCGCCACCGGGACCACCACCACATGGTCACCCCGGCCATGTGCTCCCGTGGCCGTTTTCTCCACCGCCGGGACACCGTCACTCCCACCACAGGTTGCCTTCTGGACCAGTGCTTCTACCACAGGCACCACCACCTCATGGTGGTGTTGGTCAGTCACTCCTGTGGTCGGTTTCTTCACCACGAGGAGAGAGCTTTTTCCTTGCTCCGTCGTTTCACCAGCCTACCGATGCACTGACGTGGACATCACCCTCCCATGGGTACCCGGGACATCCTCCTCTGTGGTCCGCTTCTCCTCCGACCGGAGCCAGCGCTCTGCACGCCTCCGCGTGTCATCAGCCTGACGGCTTGGTGTCCGTACCACCTCCACCCTCTGGTCAGCCTTCTCCATGGTCCTCGTCACCATGGAGACAGGGCGTTCTTCACGCTCATTTGCATCATCCTCCTCCTTCAGGGGTCGATGTGTCACGGCCAGCACCACCTTTTCGTGATGCTGCTCTCCAGCCGCTCCCGTGGTCGGTCTCTACCCCGCCGGGACACGACATTCTCCACCCTCACCACCGTTCCTCTGAGAGGACTGGTTACTTTCTTCCACGACAGGATCCAGCTCTTCGTGGTTTTGCCTGCCACTTCTATGGCGATGGACGCCATGGTTGGCGCCAGTGCCACTTGCGTCCTAGTGGGTGGCATCCACCATGGCTCCAGCCTCGTGATTTTCCTCATGCTCCACAGCAGCCTGACCTCCCTCATTCGTCCGTTCCTCACACCGGCGCTCTGGCAGTCCTGTACACCGAGCTCCAGAGTCTGCGGCAGATGATGCAGCAGGTCAGGGACCACCTCTTCTCCCATCAGGATGATTCTTCCTGCTCCGCGTCATCCTCATCTTCTTCCTCCTCATCTGAGGGACCTTCTCCAGCTACACCGGACCTTTCATCTCAGTCTGCAGCTATTCTCTCCATCCTCCACTCCACTGGTTTCATACCCCCTCCCATTCAGCCTCTTGCTCGCCGACGTCGTCGTCGCTCGGCGCGTTCTGCTCGTCTCGTCTCTGGCACGTCTTCATCTCCACCGGCTTCTGTCGTTGCACCGGTTGAGGGGGGGTGTGTTCATCCGTCCACTTCGTCGTCGATTGCACCAGTGAGCATAGAGGATGGAGTAGGAGCACCTAGGACCACACAGTCCACATTCACGCTTTCCACATCCACACTTTCCGCATCCTCTACAGTACCAACTGCATCAGCTGATACAGCGGAGCTTGCTACACGAGCTGCCCCACCAGCTGCATCGCCTGTAGCATCGTCCTCTGGAGCCTCCACAACTTCAGCAGTAGGAGTAGCATCAGACATATCCACACAGTTTGCATCCACAGCTTCATCGACATCAGCCTCTCGTGCAGCACCTACACCGCTTACAGTACCAGTTGCATCGGCTGTGACAGTTGCACCAGCAGCACCACCTGCTCCATCTACTTCTTCACCAGTAGCCGTAGCATCGGCGTCATCTGCTGCATCCACAGCTTCATCGACATCAGCCTCTCGTGCAGCACCTACACAGCTTACAGTACCAGTTGCATCGGCTGTGACAGTTGCACCAGCAGCACCACCTACTCCATCTACTTCTTCACCAGCGGTAGCAGCATCATCGTCATCTGCTACATCTACAGCTTCATCGACATCAGCCTCTGCTACAGCATCTCCTTCGCTTACAGCACCAGCTACCTCAGCTATGACGGCTGCTCCAGCGGCACCAGCTTCTGCCTCCGCTTCATCTTCACCAGCTACGTCGACACCTCTGTTACCGCCAGGTACTTCAGCAGCGTCAGTGACAGCAGCATCTGTTGCATCCTCAGTGCCGATAGCACCAGCTGTATCTGATGCCTCTGCAGAGCTTTCCTCTTCCACACCAGCCCTACTAGCCACATTGGCTGCACTGACCACATCGTCTCCACCAGGTGCACCAGCTCTTTCATTTGGATCGACGCCTTCATCACGATCCTCTACATGGGCGGTGTCGGCTGTTGCATCTGCTCCAGCCTCTGCCTCAGCGATAGCACCTACATCCTCTTCAGCATCACCTGTTGGGACTTCAGCAACATCTACCATATCGACATCATCTACAGCACCTCCAGCATCAGTTCCATCTGCTACATCGGCAGCAGCACCTTCCTCAGCAGCACCAGCTGCATCATCAGCACCAGCTGCATCTGCAGCATCAGCTGCATCGGCAGCATCATCTCCACTGGCAGCCTCAGCTGCATCGCCGCATCAGCCGTGTTGGTTTGTCCCTCATTGGTCAGTGATCGTGCAGCAACTGATAGAGACATCTTGGAGGGGGCGTCGGAGTCTTGCCCACCTATGGTAGTG
>SZWC01001943.1:124094-138081 GCA_023375785.1 Penium margaritaceum
TTGTCCCTCATTGGTCAGTGATCGTGCAGCAACTGATAGAGACATCTTGGAGGGGGCGTCGGAGTCTTGCCCACCTATGGTAGTGACCGCAGAGTTAGTTCCCCTCACCAGGCCGGCAGCACCTGGTCATTCCTGTCTGAGATGCCGAGCTGAGGAGGATGAGATTCATTCCCAGATCAGTGCACAGGAGACGTACGTCACTACCATTCGAGCAATATTGTCCGATGATATCCCTCCACCAGAGGATGCTCCAGGTTACACCTTCATTGGGGACATGGGGAGGAGTGATTACATCCAGATGTCTAGAGAGTGTGAGCTGGGGGATGCGGAGGGGTGGTTGCGTGCACTACAGGATATGTAAGCCGAGATACTTGCTGAGGGTTGTAGCCGACACAGCCCAGATGGTTCCGAGTCCAGTTCCGTAGCACCCTCAGACAGCACCTCAGAGGATGGGGATCCTCATGTAGTGAGCAGTGACGACACATTAGACAGCCTTGCAACATCCTTCAGTTCACCAACATCCTTCTCCTTTACACCTGGACCATCTCTCTCCACTTCAGAGCCTTGCACCTTGAGACATTTTGCTTCAGGAGGCACAGCACCTGCCGCCACTCAGTTTCGAGCAGCAGAGATGGAGGTGATGGTATTCCGAAGAGTGGTTGACTCATTGTCCACCACGTATAGTGAGATGATGGCAGTGCTTGAGGATGTTGAGTTTGAGCTTCGCACAGTGACCCAGGAGGATCATGCCGAGATGCGTGAGCGTGCCTCTCTTCTCCAGGGTGAGTTGGTTGTAGTACAGGAGCATCAACGCACATTGGAGTGTGCAGTTACTATACCGACTGCAGGAGTGAGTTTCCCACACACAACTCCAGCTCCGTCTCCACTCTCCACTCCAAGCTCCTCCAACACCATCCTCTCTACCTGTACTATTTCGGAGTCTACTGGTTGGGACCTCTGGCACCTCCCAGCTGTGGGGAGATCAGCCTCTCTCTCCTCGCTCAGCCATGGAGCATTCGGTAGCGTCTTCTCCACTCCTGCACCCTCTGAGTTTGATGACAGTGACACCAATGATCTTGCTAGTTGGGATCTCTGACAGCTTCTACGTGGTGAGTGACAGGCGTTAGAGAGTGCGTGGTGTTGTGATGCTGTCAGTCATGCACAGTTGTACAGTTGGTTGTGACCACTCGGCCGTGTCCATGCTCGTGCAGATCCCTGAGGCGGACCCAGCTGGAGACAGAGTCCCCTGAGGTGGTGCTCCACCCGCTGGAGGCAGCCTGGTAGCCTACCTGGTGTACCAGAGGGTTGCCACGACCTACGAACTGCGTTTGGAGACCTTCAGGATTTTCTTGGTGGACAGCCCTGCCAGGCTGATTTGCATGTTTGTTTTCTTACACTCTCCGGTTGCTTCCGGACATAGGCGTGTGACCAGTCGTTGTGTTTGTCTTTTTGTCTTGCATCCGTAGGATCAGACGGCGCTCCGTTTGGACGCCTGTGCGCAGAGTTATGGCCAAAACAGTGGTTTTGGGCCGGTTCAGGACCAACAGGTGCCGCCGCGTGTGCCACCCGCTGTGAGCCGCGGCGGCTATTCATGCTGTGGACCTGTCATTTGTCACCCCTCTCTGCACATTCACTGAAATGCAGCTACTAAGACTTGTCTTGTCTCTCCTAGCCTGACCCTTGCTGTTCTCGCACCCGCTTGCATGCTAGTGCGTTAAGCTGACAGGTCTGTGCCGCCACGTCAACAGCAGCATTGCTAGGAAGCTGTGGTGAAGCTTCTCATGGTATCAGAGCAGCGAGCCAGAGCTCGCACAGCTGCGCAGCAGAGACGCAGCGTTTGCAACAGCAGTGAGCGACAGCAGCAGCAGCCCTGAGTGGCAGCAGCAGCACAGCCCACCGCAGCAGCAACGGGTCCTGTGAGGGGGGGCCATCACCACAGAGCAGTAGACGCGGCCACGACAGCCGCATCAGTCAATGCAGCCGCGGCAAGAGCGATCGCGGCCTCTCCACCCACGGCCGCAACAGACGCAGCAGCAGCCGCAGCGCAGCAGCAGCACAGCGCAGCAGCGGCAGCGCAGCAGCGCAACAGCAGCGCAGCAGCAGCGGCAGCGCAATAGCGCAGCAGCAGCAACGGCAGCGCAGCGGCAGCAGCGGCAGAGCAGCAGTAGCGCAGCGCTGCTGCGGCTGAAGTGTAGCAGCAAGCAGCGGCAGCGCTGCCGCGCAGCAGCGCAGCAGCGAGCAGCGGCAGCGCAGCAGCAGCGCAGCGCTGCCACGGCTGCGCAGCATCAGCGGCAGCGCAGCAGCAGCAGCGCAGCGTAGCAGCGGCAGCGCTGCAACAGCGCAGCAGCGCAGCGTAGCAACAGAGCAGCAGCAGCGCAGCGCTGCCACGGCTGCGCAGCATCAGCGGCAGCGCAGCAGCAGCAGCGCAGCGTAGCAGCGGCAGCGCTGCAACAGCGCAGCAGCGCAGCGTAGCAACAGAGCAGCAGCAGCGCAGCGCAATAGCAGCGGCAGCGAGCTGCTGCAGCACAGCAGCAGCAGCGGCAGCGGCGGCCACTGTGGCAGCAACAGCACCGGCAGTGGCAGCAACGACGGCCGTAGCCCGCTGCTGATGTCAGCAGACCCCTGCTGACGTCAGCAGTGAGTATGCTGACGTCATCACAGACTTGGTGAAAATTTTTGACGAAAAGTCAATTTTTGCCAACGTTTCAATTCCTCAAGAAACGCTGACGGTTCTGTGTTCGGACGACTTTTGCACTGCCTCAGCATGGAGTCAAGCGGCTCCAAGGGCAAGGAGCCGGAAGACACCGTCACGAGTGGGGTCCGCAGCCCACGCTCAAAGGCGATTGACTTCCTACTGGTGGAGCAGTCATGGCTCCGCCAGCGCCAGGATGAGCAGTCAGCGATTATGCGGCAGATCCGCGATGCCTTGGTCTCTCTGTCTCGGACACCGGGACATCAGCTCGGGAATGAGAGAGAGGCAACCCCATCGGCCCAGGAGTCTGCTGGTCTCGCTGCCGCCCCTGCGCAGAGACGAGAGTCCATTGTCGAGGAGTGGGATCAGGCTCCCCCTCCCACTGGGGAGGATGCGCTTCGCCGGCTGTTGGAGCAGATGAGTAGCCTGCGCATTGAGACGCCGGCGCCCTGTCCGAGGGGACAGCAGCAGCAGCAGCAGCGGCAGCAGTAGCAGCAGCAGTAGACCGACCCGCATCAGGCCTCGGGTGCCGCTGGGGGAGCAGCGTTGATGCCTCTCATGCCTTTCCCACGTCCGCTCCCAGCACCACCTGAGGTCCAGCTCCCCACGGAGCGACGACCCAAGGACTTCGAGACTTCCCCGCCTCGCTACGACAGCAAAGCGGGGTTTGACTGTTAGGTGTGTTGTTTCAGGTATGGGCGGACTCGGAGGGGGTCTGGCCCTACCACCACAGCCAGTACCAGACGGCTGATCCGCTACAGTCCCTTACGGCAGCGCGTGCCATGCGTGGACTGCTGTACGCGGTTCCAGAGGAGACAGTGGTCGACTTCTGCCCTTTCCTGGACGCGCCTGGGACGGGAGCAGGCGCAGACCCGCGCCGCGGCTGGGAGCTGGCGCTGACCCTATTTGCAGCAGAGACTCACGCGACCCGGTCCGCGCGCCTTCGCGAGTTCCACTCTCTTCATCAGGGACCCTCGGAGTCAGCAGCTGATTATTGGCGTCGGGCCATGCGCCTGTACACTCGCCTGGGCACCGGCGGCCGCTCTCAGCTCTGGGCGCTGGACACCATCATGCTGGGAGTGTGTCCTGAGCTCACTGACACCTTCTCCTGCCTCGACCAGGATGTCCTCGCGTCCATGTCCGACACCTTGCAGCTGCTGCCATGGGCGCAACGGTAGTTCATCTAGGTCGCGACGGCTGACGAGGCAGCCCGCGCGCATCGGCAGGGCGCCATGGCCGCAGCAACAGTGGGAGCGACGTCCTCTACGCCTTCCACACCGTCGTCCGCCTTCACCCCCACCAGCTCCACCTCTTCCTCTCCCCCCTCCTCCCCTGTTGCTCCGGCAGCCGCTACATCAGACGTGAAGGGGAAGAAGGGGAAAAAGAAGAAGGGACCGTAGCATCCTTCTGGTGGCACCGGACTGGCTGTCCGCTGCCACAACTGCGGCGGACCTCATCGCTACACTGAGTGTCAGCAGGAGCTGGACTGGGCGAGGATCACCCGCGGTCTTCAGGCAGCCCACGAGGAGCGGATCCGCACTGGCGCAGCAGCCCGTGCCGCGGCGGCCTCGGGTGCAGCACCGGCGGCAGGCCCGCCGCCATCCGGGGGGAGCACCACGCCGGACCCAAGGGACCAGACCATCGCAGAGCTACGTCGAATGCAGGCACTTTGCTCTCACGGAGGTGCGAGTGTGCTGTCACAGCCGAGTGGTCCACAGACTGACTGTCCATCTGTGTTTGTTGCACGTGGTCATGCTTGTGGGGGGGCTGCGTCGCCTTGTGAGGGTGAGTCTGACAACACAGAGTGGTTGGATGAGTCGCATCGTCGTGCGCTGTCCCGCTGCCCTGACACACCTGCGGAGCGTCCAGCGGAGGCAGCGTGCTCTGTTGCTCGTTGCACTGTGACCACCACAGGTCGTGAGGCGAGTGGCCACTGGATCATTGACTCAGGGGCCACTCACCACATGACCTGCGACCGTACCGCCTTTGTCGTGCTTGGTCCTGTTGGGTCTGTTCGGTCAGTGCGGACAGGTTCTGGGCAGTCCCTACCTGTTCAGGGGACTGGGGTCGTACGGTTCGATGATTCGTCTGGTCCCGTGTATCTTTCTGACGTGCTTTTTGTGCCTGATCTTGAGCTCAGCCTGCTCTCTGTCCGTGCCTGCACGAGGATGGGTCTCTCTGTTCACCACTCCTCTGAGAGTGGGTGACTGTCCGGGTCTCTGTTGAGCACTGTGTGTTGCACCGCCACGCGTTCTGCACGTGTATGGACATGCGTACCATCGGGTCATGGGGAAGTGTTGTGATGCTGTCAGTCATGCACAGTTGTACAGTTGGTTGTGACCACTCGGCCGTGTCCATGCTCGTGCAGATCCCTGAGGCGGACCCAGCTGGAGACAGAGTCCCCTGAGGTGGAGCTCCACCCGCTGGAGGCAGCCTGGTAGCCTACCTGGTGTACCAGAGGGTTGCCACGACCTACGGACTGCATTTGGAGACCTTCAGGATTTTCTCGGTGGACAGCCCTGCCAGGCTGATTTGCATGTTTGTTTTCTTACACTCTCCGTTTGGTGCTAGACATAGGCGTGTGACCAGTCGTTGTGTCCGTCTTTTTGTCTTGCATCCGTAGGATCAGACGGCGCTCCGTTTGGACGCCTGTGCAGAGAGTTATGGCCAAAACAGTGGTTTTGGGCCGGTTCAGGACCGACAGGTGCCGCCGCGTGTGCCACCCGCTGTGAGCCGCGGCGGCTATTCATGCTGTGGACCTATCATTTGTCACCCCTCTCTGCACATTCACTGAAATGCAGCTACTGAGACTTGTCTTGTCTCTCCTAGCCTGACCCTTGCTGTTCTCGCACCCGCTTGCATGCTAGTGCGTTAAGCTGACTGGTCTGTGCCGCCACGTCAACAGCAACATTGCTAGGAAGCTGTGGTGAAGCTTCTCACGTGGGTGAGTCATGCACATGTAAGCCATTATAGCCTCATCCTCATCTCTCTGATGACGTACTCACATCTCCAGCTACTGTCAGGTGTGTCCATTGTTGGATTGTTCTTCCCAGGATCGTTTGAGCCAGGAGGAGATGCAGTGTTATCTTCAGGCGATAGGTTCACAGCTTTTTGCATGCAGGGGGAGCAGATGCATCCTAGCACATTGGTGTTGGCGTTCATGTTCTCAGGACTCTCTCATCACGGGGGAGCGTCTGTATCTTCTCAGCTGGTACCTTGTCCACAGCTCTTGCAGCCCAGGGGGAGTGTTGGTGTATGGGCTTTGAGCTATCATGTAGCCTTGTCTCCTAGTTTGAACTGATGGTTCTCTAGTGGCTACATTACTTCTTCTGTGACATGAATGGTGCATTCTAGCAGCTCAGTTTACCCATATGTGTCTAGTAGAGTTTTCTCGGTGGTCGAGACCCGGGCATTGGGTGGTTTGTGCCAGTGCTCCGGGAGACCCACAAAGATTGACTGCATATTGCCTCTGACAGGTTGTACACTCTCTCTGTGGTCGAGACCCGGGTACACGGTGGTTTGTGCCGGTACCTTGGGAGACCCTGCACTGATTGGCCTAGTCTTAGGGACCTCTTTGACAGACATGTGTAATCTGCGTGTGGCTGAGACCCAGTCGCCCGGTTACATGTTCCGGCGTCTCCGGAGGCCTAAACTTGCCTAGCTTGGCTAGAACGTGATGCTAGTGTGTCACCGTATATTCTGGTTGTGTTTGGGGTATGTATGATATTTTCCTGTCGGTCGAGACCCGGGCACACGGTTGACTGCTCCGGTGCCTCGGGAGACCTCCAGTTTGTGGTTTCATGTTCTCGGACATGTGTACTCCCCGTCCGTGCCTTTTGGTGCGGCGGGGATGGCAGGGCCTGGTGGGCTAGCCACCAGTCCTCAGTACAAAAGCTCAGCGTAGGGCTCATTGTACTCCCTCCTTGATTCTTAATTCATTCGTTCCAGACTTCGCCAAATCTTGGCGTTGCACT
The DNA here is from genome assembly GCA_023375785.1 of Penium margaritaceum. Taxonomy (NCBI): domain Eukaryota; kingdom Viridiplantae; phylum Streptophyta; class Zygnematophyceae; order Desmidiales; family Peniaceae; genus Penium; species Penium margaritaceum. Next base: position 130,761 of record SZWC01001943.1, read on the forward strand.
TCTCTCACTCACACCCAGAGCTCTGAGAAAGTGCGTAGAAGCTTCCTAGCAACACGGCCGCTGACCGGGCGTCAGTGCCTGGTCAATCGGTGACGACAGTCACAGGTCGTACACACAACGGCAAGGGTTTGGCTAGGAGACACAAGTCAAAGTGTCAGAATGCTTCAATATAGCATATGCAAAGAGAAATGACAACTGACAGGTCTAGGGCATAAATACCTGCCGCGGCGCACGGCGGGTGTCGCACGCGGCAGTCCAAGAGCTGTCCTAAAACCGGCCCAAAACCACTGTTTTGGCCGTAACTCTGCGCACACATGTCAAAATCCTACGCCGTCTAAGCCTAGACGTGCAGAATCAAAAGACGGACGCAGCGACTGGTCACATGCATGCATCCATCGACTGACAGCGAGTATGCAATGCAAAAACATGCAAATGGGCCTCATGCCCAGTCCGCCGAAAGGCGCCTGCAAGACGTAGAAGACACAGCAAGGAGTCCCGGTGACATCTGGGGCTGTGGAACAGTGGTCGGTCAGCTCTAAACGGGTAGTCCGCCGCCTGTCGTCGCGCCGGTGTCACCAGGGCCGCCTGCCTCAGGGATCTGCATGAGTGTGGACACGGCCGAGTGGTCACAGTAAACTGTACAGGAACAGCACAAAGCACAACACTCCCCCATGACCCGATGGTACGCATGTCCATACGCGTGCAGCACTGGTACAACCACATAGTGAGTGACACAGACAGATGAGACATCAACGTACATCCCACACTCAACCACTGTCACGCACGGGGCGAAGCCCAACAGACTGAATGGCCACCAGGAACTTTCCGCGGGCAAGTGCCTTCGTCAAGAAATCAGCACGCTGCAATTCAGTGCCAACCCACATGATGGAGATCACGCGTCGCTCCACCAGATCACGAACGAAGTGATGCTCAACCGCAATGTGCTTTGTGCGAGCATGAAAAACACCAGAGTTCTCCGCAATGGCGAGAGCACTCTGGTTGTCGCAACGCAACACAATGGCGGGTACTTACTGCCCAAGCTCAAAAAACAAGCGCTGCAACCAAACTGCCTCAGCAGCCCCTGCCTCCAAAGCCACATACTCTGCCTCCGACGAGCTATGTGCGATGCAGCCCTGCTTCCCGCTTCGCCAAGACAAAGCGGTACCACCGAGCAGAAACAGGTAGCCAGTGCGACTACGCCCGTCAGGGCTCCAAGCCCAGTCGCTGTCAGTGTAGCCGTCAAGGACCACCGAACACTGCCGACGAAAGCAGAGTCCGAGATACGGCGTGGAGACCACGTACCGTACCACTCGCACAGCCGCGTGAAGAGCTCTCGCACGTGGAGCCTGCGAGAACTGAGCGAGGAGGTTGACGGCGAACGCGATGTCGGGACGCGTGGTAGTGGCCAGGTACATCAGAGATCCGATAAGACGGAGGTACAAGGTCATGTCCACTGTCTCCTCCAGTTGTGTAGGGTCATCCACCTTCAGGGCATCCTGCCCATCAGGTGTGAGTGGTGTGGAAGCAGTGGGCACTGCACCAAGGAGATCGCTAAAGCGCTCCCCCACGACTCGTGCGTATCGGGCCTGATGCAGCAACAGTGCCCGATGTCTGCGATCTTGCACAATCTCCATACCAAGAAACACCGATGCAGGACCGAGGTCCTTCATCCTGTAGGTGGTCTGCAGGACAGCCTTTGCCTCCTTCACGGCCTCCAGCGACGGAGACGCGATCAGAAGGTCATCAACATAGACCAAGATGGCGGTAAGCCGCTCGGGTGTCGGTAGGATGAAGAGTGAGGGGTCTGCCTCGCTTTGTACGTATCCTTCGCGAGTCAAGGTGCCAGTGATCTCCCGGTTCCAACACCGTGGAGACTGCTTGAGGCCGTACAAGGACTTACGCAAGCGCCAGACCTTGTCACCGTCCTCAAAGCCTGGTGGCTGAGCCACGTAGATCTCCTCATCCAAAGAGCCATGGAGGAACGCGTTGTTCACATCCATCTGGTGTAGTTCCCGGTCATGCTGAGCTACTTCACCGAACAGAGCTCGAGCTGAGGTCATGCGGCCGACAGGGGCAAAGGTGTCAGTGTAATCAACTCCCTCAATCTGAGAGAACCCCTTGACAACCAAACGGGCCTTGTAGCGTTCCAGTGAGCCATCCGGCTTCCTGCAAAAGACCCACTTGACCTGAATCGCCTTCCTCCCAGGGGGAAGGTCGACCAGCTCGTAGACTCCGTGCTCTCGGATAGCGCGAAGCTCATCCTCGCAAGCAGCTCGCCAGGCATCAGCATCCTGCGATGAGAAAGCCTCCCTCAATGTGCCCGGGTCAGGCGCCATAGAGGGGGAACTCTGCGTGGCAAGTGCACACGCCTCAGTGTCTGGCCTGATGGCCACGAGATCAACTGCTGCGTCACAGGCGATATGGAACTCGCGAGTGACCAGGTCGTACCCTATGGGGCACGCTGGGTGTACCTCTGAAGGCTCAGTGCGGAGACTCAGGCCTAAGGCCTTTGTGCCTGGATCACCGCTCGCAATGCTGTGAGAGGAACGTCTGGGTCCGGAACCCGACGCTCGCTGAGCTCCAGAATCCAGTGGTCGAAGGTGACCACCGGGCTCACGGGAGTAACCGGAGGTCGAGGGGCGCACCTCAGGCTCAGGAACAGGTACGACCACAGGGACAGGTACGACCACAGCTGGTGAGGGCTGAAACAAGGCAGTCGGAGATGCCGTGCGCGGAGATGCGTGTGTGGGGGACACTGAGCTGGGGATGACAGTGGGCAAGGCTGGCCCGGACACTGAGACAGGAGTGTCAGCCGACGTAGAGACAGGAGTGGGCTAGACTGGGTCAGACGCCGGAACAGGGGTGCCGTGGTCACAGATGGTGATGCAGGAGAAGGCGTGGGAGCAGCGGTACCTGTGGGGTGCGAAGCAGGCTGGACAGGCGGGATCTCTGGACCAACGGCAATGATAGCCGGATCATCAAGTGCTGGGGATCGAGAGGGGACTCGAGCGGACACATCACCCTGGCGAGAAATGGTCGCTGGCGAAAAGGTCTCCCCCATCCACCGAGGACCCTCACAGGAAGGGACATGAGCTGCAGAGAGCGCTGTGATCGAAGTCAGATCACGGTATGTGAGTGACGCAAAAAACAGCGCGTCACGGGACTCAATGACACGACGGCGAGTGGGGTCCCAAAAGCGCCAGGCCTTCGACCGCGGGGAGATGCCGATGAAGGCACACAAGCGACCCCGAGGGGAGACCTTGGACCCCTGCTGGTCCTCGGTGTACCATACGGAGGCCAGGGATCCCCAGACGCGTGCGAGATGAAGATCGGCACGGTGGCCAAACCAGAGCTCGTACGGTGTAACATTATCCGGAAGCGGACCATGCGAGAGGCGGTTCCAGACCCAAGTCATGTAGGCGAAGCCCTCGAATGCAAAGGACTCCGGGAGACCGCACTGAGACCGCATGGCGCGGACCACATCCTCCATGGTGCAGTTCCAGCGCTCAGATACACCGTTCTGCTGTGGGGTAGCAGGAGCGAAGACCTGGTGAAAAATGCCGTGCTCACAAAAGAAGGAGTCCATCTCGCCAAGGAACTTGCCGCCGCGATCCGAGCGAAAGGTATGTAGCATGTGGTGAGACTGACGCTCAGCCATCACGAGCGAGAGCCAAACCGCAAGGGCGGCATCGCTCTTCTGACGCAGACTGTAGACCCACCGCATCCGGGTGAAGTCATCAGTCAGCGTCAGAATATACCGGCCCCTCTCGGACAGCGACTCGACCGGGAGAGGACCAAGTAGGTCCGAGTGGACCAACTCGAGGGGCCTCAGCGCTCGGGAACGCGAATCAGGGTAAGTGCACCGGTGCATCTTACCCTGAGCGCAAAAAAGACAGTCGGTCTTGGGTGGCTTCTCGAAAGAAGCCACGTCAAGACCAAGAGCGGGCTGTGTCCGGATGAGCTTCGACACAGTGTCGGAGCCCACTTGACACAGACGTCGGTGAAGCAACCGCTGGTGTTCCGGGGATAGAACACCAATGACAAAGACGCGACCAGAAGAGGAGGGAGGGCAAGGGGAGGAGGTCCGAGCGATGCGGTACAAGTCATCTACGACTGAAGCACGCAGGACAATGCTACGGGTGTCAAGAGCAGTCACAGTCACTGAATCAGCGGTATGCTCAACGGAGAGACCCATCAGAGTGCAGGCACGCACAGACAGCAGACTGAGCTCAAGATCAGGCACAAACAGCACGTCAGAGGGATACAGGGGGCCAGACGGACCATCAAAGCATACAACCCCAACACCGTGAACCGGTAAGGACTGACCAGAACCTGTACGAACGGAACGGACAGTCGTGACAGGACCAAGTACCACAAAGTCACTACGACGACACGTCATGTGGTGGGTGGCACCGGAATCGATGATCCAAGTGCCACCGGAGTCACGACTGGTGGACGTCACTGTTCAACGAGCAATGGAACACTCGGCATCAGAGGGACGCTGAGCCGTCAGTGGGAAGGAACGACGTACATCACGGAGGTGAGACTCATGAATCCAGTCAGTGCAGTCAGGCCCATCATCATCACATGCGGACTGTGCTCCCCCACACGTGTCATCACGAGTCACGAGGACGGACGAACAAGCAGTCTGTGACCCACTCGACGATGACAACACACTCGCACCTCCCTGAAAGCGAAGCGCCAGAAGATGACAAAGCTTGGCGATGGTGCGGTCACGTGGGTCCGGATCACTGCTGCTCGCCGGTGAGGATGCAGGAACAGCTGCAGTCGTAGTCGCCGCGCGTCCAGAGGAGTGTGCGGTCGACGTGCCGGACGCAGTGCGAGCAGCATGGGCAGCCTGAAGTCCGCGAGTGATGCGCTCCCAGTCGAGCGGCTGCTGGCACTCGGTGTAGCGATGGGCACCTCCACAGTTGTAGCAGTGCACGGAACGGCCACTGCTACCACTGGATGACGACTGCTGCTGACCCGATCCGCGCTTCCTATTCTTCTTCTTCCCCTGGGCAGCTGTTGCAACGCCCTACGTCTGCGTGGGTGTAGACAGGGTCGAAGAGGAGGAGGAAGATGAGGTCGTGATGGAGGTAGGTGAGGTGACTGCAGGAGGGAAGATGGTGGTGAGGCGAGGACTGCTGTGGCGAGGGAAGTCTCCTGATGTGCTACTGCTGCCTCGCGGGGCGACGTCACCTGGAGGAAAAGCTGATGGACCCAAGGGAGCAGCTGCAGGGTGGCTGAGAAAGGCTCGAGAGCAGCGTCGCTGTACCGTGTGAATATGTCGGTGTACTCCAGGCGAACTCCGAGCATGATCGTCCGAAGCGCCCACAGCTGTGTGCCCCCTGAGGTCCCCAGACGCGTGTACATACGCATGGCGCGTCGCCAGTAATCCGCTGCAGGCTCCGCGGGTCCCTGACGGAGCGAGTGGGAAGCACGAATGTGTGACGCACGCGTGGCGTGCGTCTCTGCGGCCAGTAGGGACAACGCCAGATCCCAGCCTCCACGAGGATCAGCTCCGGTGCCTGTGCCAACCTCGCCGAGGAAGGGACGGAAGTCAACGACAGTCTCGCGTGGCATGGCGTAGAGAAGCCCTCGCATGGCCCGGGCTGCTGTCAGCACCTGTGCTGGATCTGTAGACTGGTATGGGCTGTGGTAGTAAGGCCACACTCCCTCAGAAGTGGCCCACACCTAAAACAGGATCTCCCAGCAGTCAAATCCATCCTCGCTGATGTACCGTGGAGGTGGTGCCTCAAAGTCCTTTGGCTGCCGCTCCGTGGGGAGAGCAGCCGCAGGCTGAGGAGGGCGAGAAACGGGAAAAACTCCTGGAAGGGGGTGATCACCGGGGAAGTCAGGTGACGGTCGTATCGGGGACACGGGTGGAGGTCGGATACCCGTCTGCAGCTGACAGAGGCGCTCCTGTAGAAGACGAATCTCCCGCTCCTGGGAGTCATCCTCGAAGCCTGGCATGAATGGCTCGTCATCAAGGAGGTCCGCAGGTGGTGGGGAAACCACACCAGGAGGTGAAGCAAGCGGGGCACCTGTCACGGGCACTTGAGCCGAGTGCTGGGTGGAGGCCGCAACGCCGGCAGCTCCCTCAGAAATCCACGGAGGAGCCGTGGATTGAGCGCGCAGGAGCTCAGTCAGCGTGCGGATCGCGTCAGTCTGCTCTCGCTGCAGACGACGCATCTCCTCCTGCTGGCTGCGCAGGTCCTCAATGGCCTGCAAGCGAGGGCTCAATACCCCTGAAGAAGAGGAGGAGGGATCACCTGGTCCCTTGTCCTTGTCGTCGGGCGAACTCATGTCGCCGCTCACTATGGGACGACAGGTCACGTTTGCCGGATTTCAAAACCGTCTGCGTTTCTCGGAGAGTTGAAACGCTGGCAATTTTTGACTTTTCGGTTGAAAATTTGGCTAAGTGTAATGCTGACGTCAGCAAGTGGTTGCTGACGTCAGCACGACCTGATGATGTCAGCAACCAACAATGCTGACGTCAGCTCGTCCCCTCTCCTTTTTTTTAATTTCTTTTTTTTTTCTTGTCATGGTTATGCCGCTGCGCGGTTGCGCGCGGCAGCTCCGCGGAAGCTACGCAGCAGCTGTGCTGTCAGCTGCAGCAGCAGCTGCGTAGCTGCGTGTGCAGCGGTGGCAGCAGCGGCTGCGCTGCTGCTGCTGCTTGAGAAAGTGCGTAGAAGCTTCCTAGCAACACGGCCGCTGACCTGGCGTCAGTGCCTGGTCAGTCGGTGACGACAGTCACAGGTCCTACACACAAAGGCAAGGGTTTGGCTAGGAGACACAAGTCAAAGTGTCAGAATGCTTCAATATAGCATATGCAGAGAGAGATGACAACTGACAGGTCCAGGACATAAATACCTGCCGCGGCGCATGGCGGGTGTCGCACGCGGCAGTCCAAGGGCTGTCCTAAAACCGGCCCAAAACCACTGTTTTGGCCGTAACTCTGCGCACACATGTCAGAATCCTACGCCGTCTGAACCTAGACGTGCAGAATCAAAAGACGGATGCAGCGACTGGTCACATGCATGCATCCATCGACTGACAGCGAGTATACAATGCAAAAACATGCAAATGGGCCTCATGCCCAGTCCGCCGAAAGGCGCCTGCAAGACGTAGAAGACACAGCAAGGAGTCCCGGTGACATCTGGGGCTCTGGAACAGTGGTCGGTCAGCTCTAGACGGGTAGTCCGCCGCCTGTCGTCGCGCCGGTGTCACCAGGGCCGCCTGCCTCAGGGATCTGCACGAGTATGGACACGGCCGAGTGGTCACAGTAAACTGTACAGGAACGGCACAAAGCACAACA
>SZWC01001943.1:144915-161506 GCA_023375785.1 Penium margaritaceum
CTGGAGCAGACCATGTACCACTTCATCTCCGGCTACACGGCCAAGGTCGCCGGCACGGAGATGGGCGTGACGGAGCCCGAGGCGACGTTCTCGGCGTGCTTCGGTGCGGCGTTCATGATGTGGCACCCGTTCAAGTACGCGTCGCTGCTGGCGGAGCGCATGCGAGCGAACGGCACGACGGCGTGGCTGGTGAACACGGGGTGGACGGCGGGCAGCTACGGCGTGGGCCACCGCATGTCGCTCAAGCACACGCGCGCCATCATCGACGCCATCCACGACGGTAGTCTGACCAGGGGAGACTTTGTGACGACGCCCGTGTTCAACCTGCAGGTGCCCACCGCCTGCACCAGCGTTCCCTCGGAAGTGCTTCTGCCCGAGACCCTGGTGAGTCTCTTTCTCTGTGTGTGCCATGCTGCACATGTGCTCGTCTGCCTTGGCGCTTGCCTAGTGTGCTAGCTTGTGCATGAACCGGCTGGATCATCTACCACATTCCCATCGGGTCAGGCGCATTGCGACTGTCATGCAAATGGCTTGCAACGCTCGCCAGTCACGACTTCCAATGGCCTGTCTGAGCCATTCCCTTGACCTGTCTGAACCATTCCCATGACCTGTCTGAGCCATTACCTTGACCTGTTTGAACCATTCCCTTGGCCTGTTTGAACCATTCCCGTTGACCTGTCTGAACCATTCCCTTGACCTGTCTGAGTTTATCCCTTGACCTGAGCGGGTTTCATCCTCTCGGTGTTACAGGCTGCGTTATGAGCACAACAGGCATGACACCAGGCTGCTGTTCATCAAATGGTTTTGGTTTTTATATTCTTCAACTTTCTTTGCCATGGATGAGCACATCATGGCTGCACATGCGATGGATGAAGATGGGATGGATGAAGATGGGATGGATGAAGATGCGATGGATGAAGATGCGATGGATGAAGATGGGATGGATGAAGATGGGATGGATGAAGATGCGATGGATGAAGATGGGATGGATGAAGATGCGATGAATGACGATGCGATGTATGAAGATGCGATGGATGAAGATGTGATGGATGAAGATGGGATGGATGAAGATGGGATGCAACATCTCTTGTGGTGTCTCTTGCTGTGTTGCGCCATGCGGTGATGCTGCAGTGGCCGGACAAGGACAAGTACAAGGCCACACTAGAGAAGCTGGGCGGGCTCTTCAAGGCCAACTTTGACAAGTTCATTGAGTTTGAGATGGGTGGCAAGCCCACACGCATCCCTGACCAGGTGCTGGCTGCTGGACCCTCAGCATAGACCGGCAAATCCAGTGAAGCATAAGAATGTAGAGTACCAAAGGTTCTCAGTGGACCATCCGAGCCAACGAGCTCCAGTCACCAACAACGGAACAGAGCATGTAGCTGTGTGCTGCAACCAGAGCTTTCTGCAGCAACTTGTATCAACTTGTAGCAACTTGTACTTTGTAAAGGTCGCTGCAGGCTAGGACAGCGTCCTAGGTCTATGTTTGCTTCCCTTTCAAGAGGAGGTAGTTAGCATGCCTACAGGTGGCACTGGAGAAAGAAAACAACTTTCTTCGTGTCTTGCCTCCAAGACATGTTTGTGTCCAGCCATGATATTGTCATGCTTCTGACATCCTTATGGGACATCCATTTTCACAGGACAGAGAATCCAGCATGGTGACCTTGAGGACCTCGCTGCGTATCAAATGCGACAATCTGGCAAAGTTTCGAGGCCATTTGAGTTCAAAACAGAAAACCCTAGGTCACGCTGGTTGAAAAAAATCTACCAAGTGCTTGAGTACCAAGGCAAGCCCTTGTTACAGATGAGCCTTGCTACTACTACTACTCGAGGCTCACCCGTTGGCCGGTGAGCAGGGCTCGTCAGCACTCGACGGGCTGCGACAGGAAAACAGCCTCTCGCTCCAAAACTTGTGTGGGGCTGCCCGCGAAGTCCTTCGCCAAAACAGGCAAGGTCACTGTTTTGACACATATTTTAGTCCTACAGTACATGCGATTTGAGGTCATATCCATGTCTCCTTACATGAGGGGTGTATCATGTCACTGAAGTATCAAGGGCATAAGTAGGTCATTGTGGGGTAGAGAGCGAGCATGGGTGGACGGCTGACAAGACACATGAGATAGACAGAGGCATGTCTCAGCTGCAGAGGTGGAGAAAGGCAGAGGCATGTCTCAGCTGCAGAGGTGGAGAAAGGCAGAGGCATGTCTCAGCCATTAGCGGTGATCACCAACGGCCGTCGGATCAACATGCACTGCACAGCTGAGAGCACACATGGAGAAAAATGTACACAGAGGGTTATCATGCCCCCTTGGCCGTGGGTGTTGCATGCATGCAACCGAGTTGATGAAGTTGTATGAGAAGAGTGGAAGATGGAAGTGCTTTAGTGAGAAAGTCAACAAGCTTCTCACTTCCACTCAATTCACACACAAGCATAGTGCTTGCCTCTACGGCCTCATGGACAAAGTGATGTTCAACACATGTATGTTTAGTGTGTATATGCGACACCCCATCATATTCGGTAATGCGACGTGTTGCAGAGCTGTCACTATGCAGTAGTACAACTCCCACAGTAAGCCCCAATTCCTCAAGCAATCGACGCATCCAGTACGCTTCACAAACAGCTTCACCCTAGGTCATGTAGTCGGCCTCCACCATAGAACGTGCCAGTACAATTTAGATTTTTAAGACGGTTTGCAAACCGTCTTAAAAATCTAAATTATTTTTAAGACGATTTGCAAACCGTCTTAAAATCCTAGACATGACTGTTTTGCAATACGCCAAGATACGATTGTTCCCAACACTCTGAAAGCATAACCTTCCTGACTCCAGGCAAGTCCGTCCTGTGTATATTCACTCTCATGATATCCATCGAGCAAGGGGTCATTGCCAGGGGTGAAGACAAGTCCCCTGGATGTAGTGTCAAACACATAGCACAATAGCTTGAGCAGTGCCTCATGATGCACAGTGCAAGGTTGCAGGCAGAACTGGGAAAGGGTGTTCACTGCACAGGAATTATCAAGTCGTGTCATTAATGACAGGTATGTGAGGCTGGAAACTACTATACATCGTGGGTTCTGTGTCCGGTTCGTTGTCAATGGTGTGTGGATCAAGGAGGTGTCCATACACGTCTGGGTTCATGGGTGAGGTTTGACGAGGCAGTTTCTGCACAAGGTGGTAGAACCTTCCTGTCAACTGAACAATGAATCTCCCCTGGTGAAGTGTCAGTGTGCGTGCCGTTCTGTCACGAGTGATGGCCATGCCAAGAAATTTGCGTGCTTCTCCAAGATCTGTCATGCGATAGTGTTCAGTCAGCAATGACTTCGCATCCTGAATAAGATGGAGGAAGGGAGACGGAATCAACGGATCATCCACGTATACCAACGGGGCTATCGGGGCACCTTCTGCTCAGCAGATGAACGAGGAGGGATCAAGTAGGCTATGCAAGAATGCTCTGCTCTCGAGTGTGCAGCATATTGCTTTTCTCTAGCACGGTGGAGCCTGCTTCAGGCCATACAGGGCCTTCAGTAGAAGCCACAATCTATCCGTGCCATGAGTTAAGTCTGGTGGTTGTTCTTCATAGAGTTCTTCATCCAGCGGACCGTTCATGTAGCATTCTTGACATCCATTTTTGTTTGACATCCTAGTCTTCATGGGCTGCAACTCCCAAGAGGACGTGACCAGAGGGATACCTTCCTACAGGGCATGCCTGTCCATGAAGTCTTGTCCTAGTATTTGGTCAAAGGCCTTGTATTTTTCAAGCAGGTCACGTAAGTTTCATTTCACTTTGAATACCCTCTTCACATAAATGGCCTTTCTTCCTGGCGGCAAAGGTACAAGCTCATAGACTTCGTGTTCCAGAAGGGCATTCAGCTCAGCTAGCATGGTTGTTTCCCACTCTGCCGCGTCTGGACGCCCCCTAGCCTCCTCGAAAGTGAGAGGCTTGGTGAGATGGACTCAATGTTAGAAGGTCCAACACTATGGTAAAAGTGTCTCTAATAAACTTTGGCCACGTTTCGCTAGGAGCGATGTCATGGCCAGGTTGATTGGTCTTGTCATGTGCTGGGTTCAACACAGGTGGGGACTCGGAGGTGTCTGTACTTGTGCTGGCCAAGTCCGTAGGTGTGAACAGGTCATGGGGAACGGAACATGTTGGTTCCATATTGTTGTTTGTGCTTGAGCGTCGAGTGAACCCTGATAACACCACTAGGACAAAGGCAGGGACTCTGACATACTCAGGTCGGCATTCAGGAACTGCGAGTGTTGGAGTATGCTTCACCCCCTTGAATTTTCTATGGAGCATGCTTTCGAAGAATGAGGCATCTGGACTCTCAACAAATGTGTGATGCAACGCGTTCCAGAATCTCCATGCCTTTGATGCATGTGACACTCTAACAAATGCATGCTACCTTCCTCGAGGGTGTCGTTTGTGTCCATGTTGTGGGTCAGCAAACAACACACACATGCCATCGTGCCCCACATTTGTTTAGGTCAAAGATTTGCATTGTGCTTGAACCACTTTTCCAAGGGGGTGATGGACGTGGGAAGAGGACCCTGTGGCACCCGATTCCATGCCCAGGTGATGTTTTTGACTGCTTCCTCGCACAACCCAAAGGGTGGGCCAGATTCAGCCAACAAGTTAGGAAGATCATCTCCCAGTGTAATCTGCCATCTCTCACCCACCCCTTTTTTTGTGGCGTGTATGGTTGTAACGGCTATGCCTCCAGCTCTTGCACTGAGGTCGTCATTGGTATTCACAAAATGATTTCCAAAGCTCGCTTGAGGGGTTTTTCCCTCTGCGTCACTCTTGGAGGCAATCGTCATCAACAACCTGTGCAAGGAGACTCAAACATTTCAATTCTCCATAGGCCCATTTCTATTTCCATCTCCCCTCCTTGATCTGATCCCAAACAAGGGGGGTATTACTTCGAACTAGTGGGTTTGCACAAGTTTTCCACAAACACAACTCAAATTTTGTACCAAACTAACTTGGGTTTTGTTTTTGACGCGATGGCGTGAAATCCTCACGTGCCAGGCATGTCTGGCAGTTTCACATTGGCACTTTTACACTTCTCCCGCGCCTCACTCCCTCACTCTCTCCCTCTATCCCTTGCCTCACTCATTCGAGGAGGCAAGGAGGAGAGGGCAAGGATGGGGGCTCGAGGCCACAGGCCTCGGCCCTCGAGGCCTCACAACCTCATGGCCACCGATCTAGCCACCAGCTCGATTGGCAACTGGTGGCTCGCCGACGGGTGGACGGACGGTCACTTGACCGGCCGCCGGTCACCCACCAGCCGGCTGGTGGCTTGCGGGTGGCTGGCCACCGGTCAACCTTTGCAATAGCTGGAAATGGCTTGCAGTCACCCCCTTGCTATTACGAGGTGGAGGGGCTGAACCGGCCCTCCCGCTACGTTCCTCCTCAGTTAATATGAATCATCCCAGTTCATGACCAACAAGTAAGAGTGCCTCATGGTGAGTCCTTAACATTGTGAAAGAAATCTTATCATTTCAATCACCAGCTAAACATGAACACGTGCATGGCACTTAAACCTAAGATGCAACTTGTCCATTAGCACGGCTAGCGGCCTTCCCCTTGTAGGCTACAGTGTCCGTACGGCAACCATATTGGGCGTCCACAACCTCCTATGGTGGTTGTGTATGAATGCCGCCCTGCAAGAATGTTGATCACTAGTGTCACGTTCAGGTGGTTCCTCCTGCCACACGGTGATCTGTGCGAGCCGCCAACTCTCTCTAGTACACATTGACCACCCCCTTTGGCAACCGATATTCGGGCTCCCATGAGTTATGTTCAGGTCCACACATGGCCCAATGAACGAGGTATTCCCTAACAACTCACTACTGTAGTGTCCGCTCTCGGTGTTAGAGTAGGCAAAGAACCTCATATTGACCGTCGGCAGCAAGGACTTCCAATGTTGGCTGAACGGGTTCCTCCTGCCGTGTATAAAGCCAACAGGCTTAGATGAAATACGTCATGTATTTTCATACTCGGAAGAAGCAGCAATTGGTATGCCACTGGCCCAGTGTGTGCAACGATGGGAAACGGTCCAATTCACCTCAGTATACGTTTTCGCGCCTCTGGTGGCTTCAACCAAAGGTTCTTGGTACTAAACAGCATGTTTTCGGTGATGTCAAATGAGACCTCACGACAACATTCGTCAGCATGTACTTTGTGTTGTTGTTGTTCCGCTTCAAGGTGACGCTTTGACTCTTGTAACGAGGATTCTATGCACTCGGCAAAGTGTTAAGCGGAAGGAACCTGTCCTCTTCTACTCCCACTTTTCACCAATGAATACCACCCATTGTTCAATAAAAACGATGTGAACTGTGTAGACTCGTTCACCAATTTGTTGACCGCAAACTCTGCTCGTGCTAGGAATTTGCCCCAGTCATTCATGGCAGGGTCCACATACATGCAGAGCATTTGCTCCATTGTGCGATTCATACACTCTGTTTGTCCATCACTTTGAGGGTCAAACATTGTTGATATTTGCGACTCGATGCCGAAGTACTCGTGCATCTTTTACTGGAATGTACTAGGAAATTTTCTGTCGTGATCGAAGATAATGTGCAACAATAAGCCGTGGTATTTCACAATACCCTCAAACAAGAGACGAGCAGTCTCCTTTGCATTCACATCAGTGGTTTTAGAGATGAAATGTGTCATCATTTTCAGTAGATCCACAACCACTAGAATTGCATCGTGGCCACAGGCTGTGTTCAGAAGACTAGTGATAAAGTCTATACTGACGCACTCCCATGGAGTCCGAAGGATGGGAGGCTGTTGGAGGAGTCCAGTTGGAATTTTGTTACAAGCCTTGTTGCGAAGACATAGGTCACATGTTATGCAATGCTTACAAGCGTCAACACTCCATCTTGGCCACCAATAGTGGTCCAAGAGCGCTCGTCCGATCTTTCAAGGTCCTACGTGACCTGCTTTCGGCGGGTCATGGAACTGGGATATGATCGTCGCTCGAAGGTCTCAAGATTCTGGCACAACAACTCGTTCATCGTGCCAAAAGATTCGTGAGACCTCCACCAATCGGTACTTGTCGAGAATTCAAGAGTCTTGAAACTAAGGATCCACATACTATCCCATCCAAATCATGTTTACAAAACCGTTGTAGTGGATAATCTCTCAAGGTGGTTGCCGCAAAGGTACACGAGGGTCTGGTGTTTGCACTGTTGATGTCGTAATAGCTATAAAGGACCCACCGACCTCAGTGGTTGCTTTAATCTCCACAGGCTTTCGGCTTAGTGGATCGGCCTCATTGATGCAACCTGGCCGATAATCCCATGTGAACAAGAATTGGCTCAGGTATTTCCTCCAATGCCCTTGTCGTCTTGACAGGTTTGATTGCATTTGGAAAAATAGCAATTGGCCTTGGTCGGTCACGACCGTCACACACCCTTCAGCGCCCTCGAGTTGGAAATGCCAGCTCAAACCCATGGACATGGAGAAATGGAGAGAGACACTCGTGGACAAATGATCTGGATGGAAAGGACGGGAGGGGTGTAGTACACAGAGGCAATCATGTGCACTTTCGAACTCTTGAGATGGTTGCTTGACAAGCGGCGGTCAACTAGCAAATGATCCCCGCTTGCCAGGCAACCGGAAGACGAGAAACACTAACCCAAATGGTAGATCTCCACCGTCCATTTCTGCTATGCCGGTAAGAAAATTACCCACCTGTTTGACGCTGGAAATCTCATCGAGATCTCCAGCGTCGACAGAGTTGCCACCAACGAGTACACACACAACACACAAAGACACACACACTACTATACCTACAAAGCTAGCACGCATTGAATGTTTCAATCCAACTATTCCGCAAGAGACTTGCCCATGTTTAGGAAAATTCTTGTACCCAGTAATGGGAATAAAAGGTTACCTTTTGGTGATGCTCAATCTTGTTGTGCTGGTGCCTGAATCCTGGTGCAAGAAGATTCAAGGAAACCCCTGATGGCCAAATCCTGATTTCAACAAAGGTATCAATGCCACATGTTGAAAGTGAGTACCGCCATGAATAGCTCTTGATCCCCAGTTGAGTATGGTGTCATTGTAGGGATGAGCTTCCGGCTCTCATATGTAATTGGATGACCATTCTACATGAGGATTGCTCAAACTCCTGCTATCGACGTATCATGTCGCACCTCCCACGGTTGTGATGGGTCCGAAAGAGCTAAGACAGATGATGTGGATATAACCTCTTTGACTTTGAGGAAGGTATTCTCGTCATCAGATGGCCAATCCTACACGTATTTTCATGTGATCCTGGTTAGGTACACTACCAAGTTGAATACCCTTGCATAAACCATCAAAAGTAGTTTGTAAGACCGAGGAAAGATTAAATCTGTCAAACGTTTTCAACGCACGCCCAATCCACCACAACTTGGACCCTTCAAGGGTCGCCATGGATGCCATCCTTGCCAACTATGTGTCCAAGGTATTCAAGCTCATCTTGTGTAAACTTCCACTTGCTCACTTTTGCATAAAATTTTTGTTCTCAAAGGATTGTGAGGACTTCGCGTAGATGTTCTATGTGCTCTCACATGGAATTCGAGAAAATCAAGATGTTGTTCACATAAACCAAGGCAAACTTGCGGAGTTGCTTGGCAAATGTTTGGTTCATTTCTCGTTGGAAGGTTTTCGGGGCATTTTTTAGCCCGAGGCATAAATCTCATAAATGATACCGTCCCATGTGTATTCGAAACGTTGTTTCGGGTATATCATCTTCCGTGACGTGGATTTGATGGTGCCCTTGAGACAAATTAAAGGATGAATAGGATGCTTGGACAGCGTCCAAGGATGTTGTTTTTCCCCCTTGGAGTTGGTCAAACAGGTCCTCAATCTGCGGTAAGGGGAATGGATTTCCCACCATCAGCTTGTTCAGCGCTCGGTAGTCGACGTAGATGTGTAAACCGCCATTTCTTTCACAAAAAGGATCGGCGCAGCGTACGCAGAGCTACTTGGCTCGATCCACCATTTTGCAAGGTACTCTTTGATTTGGTGTTTGGCCTCTTGCCTTTGTGCTGGACGAAGGCGATACATGGGTCTAAATAGAGGGATGGACTGTGGTTGCAACGGAATCATGTGGCGCATGTGTCGTTGTGGCAGAAGCTGAGCCGGTGGGTCTTGGAATACATGTGAGAGCTCTACCAAAATGGTTCTAGTCTCTTGTGGCATGTCTACCTTCACGTCATCCTCTACTTTCTACAATTGAGTCAAGAAGTACTGACAAACTTGTCAAATACGTCTCTTGAGATGCATCGCAGAAAAGCTTGCATGGACTTTTAGTTGGATTGGTGAAAATTTTGTACTTGGAATCAGCATAAGATGATGATGTTCCTTTCAAAGGATCAAGCACTTTGATTCAAAGTACATTAGAGCCTTGTTTGTATGGAGCCAGTGATCGCCTAGCACCACGTCCAACAGGTCAAGAAGGTTGAGTACTTTCAATGTGACATGTTGTGTGTAACATTTAATGTGAATTTTTGCTTTACACATACCGATCACGGGTATTGTACGGCTTTCACCAACAATAATTGTGCCATTTGATGGCTTGTACTTGAGGACCACCTGTCAAGAAAAGCCAAGGCTAACAACGGAGTCATCCCCTCAAGTGTCAAGTTGTAACTTCACACGCGCACCAGCTACGTGTCCTTTGAATTGCAATATCATATTACGTCTACTCTTTTGAGTGAACAGGCTCAACAATGGCAAGCCGAGTTTGTGATCAACACAAAATTGATTTGGTTTATGTTTTAGCTCCCATAATTTACCCACTCAAGTCCACATCTTGTGGGCACGTGTGAATTTGGCTAGCACCTTCATGTATTTGGATTTGACTGTGTTGAAATTGTCGATCAAAGGTACTGTGAACGTGATTGAACTCATCACTTTGAGGGTGTTTTCTTCAATCATTGCGTCACAAAACTCCTGCACAGTGATCAATGTTGCCACCACTAAGCAGGTACAATCATGCATCTTGTCGAAAGGTGCAAGGTTTAGTGGGCAAGGTTGGTCAGCAAGTCTAGAATGACGTTCAACAAGAGGGAAGAAAACAACAGAGAAGTTTGAACTCATCAAAAACTCAAATTATTAAATATCCCCATCTGAAAACATGAACCCACAATTGTGATGCAGTTTTGCCCCTAAGTGGTCCCCATTAACGTTACTCAGGGGTGGGGAAAACCTACGACATGGCCGTGTTTGTTACCATGGCCTGGCCCATTGCCGCAACCATGGCCCTGTCCATGGCCCTCTTTGCGGCCTCGTGTTACACCATCCCCACGAGGTGCCATAGTTGCGGCCAACGAGGCAACCTCTTGCCCACCACCAGCAACCAAAGAGCCCTAGGCCCTAAAGTGGCTAGGCTGCATGTAGTTGTGGCAGAGCCTGTCGTGGAAGGCAGCATTGCGATGCTCATGTACCGCATCCAGCTCGTCATTGTCGCGGCTGTGCTTGTTGTTAGGAACCTTGTAACCACCAGTCTTCTTGGTTGGAGGGTTTGCGGGTTGCTTTCCCTTGGCCCTACCCTGCTGTCTAGTTGACCCACAAGTCCCTACAGCGTCCACAAGCATGTCGCGGCCTTGTTATGCACACACATTAGGCCATTCATCAGAGTAGTGCTTCGGGTTTGCCGAATACACTTTGCTCATGTACTCACTCAATGCCCTCTAGGTTTTCCAAGCTTGGCCAGTTGCCGTCGAGGTGGTCTTGTCTTTCAACTTCTTGTTGGCCAGACCATCACGCAAGTACTCCAGCAGTAAGCACTCTGGGTACTTGAAGTTCTGGGTCTCATTGCCCTTGGTGAAGCTTTCAGCTTCATCCATGAGTGCGGTCAACTTGCTAAAGTAGGCCTAGAGCCAGCTACCCAATTGCCTGAAGTCCTTGATCTTGTGGAAGGTACTACGCCTCCTCACGCAGGATGCACTTCTTACACATGATAACACAGAAGGCTTATCACGCCATGGGCAAGGTGTAGTTAATGTGCACCCAACTCTTTGACCATGTACTTGAAGAGCTTGTCCTCAAATCGCATCGTGGCAAGGTCGGCCCACTAACCGAGTGACGCCTTGTGGACACACAGGACGTGCTCTGTACAATTCAACCAGTCGGTCAACTTCACGTCCTTTCGGAAGATCTCTACACTATGGAGGAATGACGTGTTCATGACCGGCCCCGCAGTCGTCAAGGTAGGCAAGTCATCACTACCACTGGTGGTGGCATCAGCACCAGTCGCCTGCTACAATTGCTGCTACATCCGCACCTGGATTGCTCTCTACAACGCCTTGTCAAGGTCGTCCCATTGACGGCTTGCCTCATGTGAAGCCAGGAGCTATAGCTAGAAATCACTGTCAAGGTCCGTGATGTTGTGCCTGACGTGGGCCATGCGGTTGGCGAACGCAAAATTCAGCTATGATGCTGTCAAAGCGTCAGCAAAAGCCTCCAAGGCCTCACGCTATCCATGTACCTTTACCCATTTTAGGAGGGTACGATTCAGGTACAGGCATCCAAGGAGTTCCATCTTCCGGAGGAGGCTGCCATCAACAACGACACTCGAGTAAATGTTCTTCTACCACATCGTAGCCACATCGTAGGAAGGGGAATCTGCCTCCAATCCTCTGAGTGGTGCTACACCTAGACTGTCGTCAGCGTCCGCCGGCTAATGCTTGGGGGAACTCCCCGCGTGGTAGCTTTTGGCGCCTTTGCTGCTGCCAGTAGCCCAACTATTGTTGGCAGCTTTAGGCGATCTGGCAAGCATCTTGTTCCTCTTGAGCAGCTCGATCGAGTTCGTTGCACGATGATGGTGATGATTTTGATCCACTTTGCCTTCACCATGGTCGATTTCATGCTCTTCATCAGGATCCACACTCGGGCGGTCCTCCTCAAGCGCATCATCTGTTGCGTGGAAGACGTCCACATGCACGTTGACATGCTTGTCGAGCACTCGTGTGGCTTCCAGACGCTTCTTAGTATCACCGAGATATGTGAGAGTTGCCTTCAGTGGTAGAGTAGCCTTTAGTTTTGCAACCGCGCTCGTGGTGGAGACTCTCAAAATGTGCAGTTTGCCAAAGATATGTGGTGAGGTCGTAACCACCTTGCCCTTGTTTGTCTTAGAAGGTCTGGCACATGCCATTCTGCCACCCATACAACTAATACGTGAAGGCCTTTGTGAGGATCACTCCACAACCTCGAGGAGGTATCGCCTCCCGAAGTCACCTTTCTCTCATGATTGGTGAGGCAATCATAAAACGTATTTCTATTTTCCTAGCCCGCTACCGTTGCCGCAATCACGTGGTAGAAAAATACTACTCTTCTATGCCACCATGGTCGGCACAATCGTGTGGATTCTAGAAAAATCCTTAGCTAAGACTCACGACACTAGGCAAGCTAGAAATCCTTAGAAAACATAATCAAGACAAAAGACCAAAGAAGCTATTAGAATTTGAGAACCGCTCCTCTAGTGAGGAGGAGGGGAGGAAGGTCAATTCTAACTTAGAGTACCCATCCTAGCTCAATCATCCCTCACTTCTCTTGTCTTCTTCCTTGGCCTCCTCTTGAGTCCTCTTGGCACATCGTTTGCCTTCTTGTAGGCCACTCCTTTGTGTCCCACGGGAATGGGGAGGCCTCCAAAAATTCCCTAAGTGTCACCTTCTCCCTTTTCTTATCTTCTCAGGCCGCAGTCTCTCATCCTAGGGGAAATCACTTTCCGTATTTTTTCTTGCATGATGGAGGAGGGAGTTTTTAGTAGAGGAGGAAAAGATGGTTTTTGGAATAGGCTCTCCCCACCCTGCCCAAGGAAAACTCAAGTAGCTCCAAAGAGGAAAAACAAAGCTTAAAGGGAGGGTCGGGATGAAGAAAAGCTCTTTAAGAGCTTTCTAACACACATTACATTTAAAAAAGTTAAGGTTTAAGCCCGTAATCCCCTATGGTGTTTGTGTTGCTGTTGTAGTTGATTCCGGTGTTTCACATCTCTCGTAGCCATCGAAACCTTGGTACACTTGGTCGTAAGGGTCATCATGCTCTCAGAACCATTGTAATACCTGTGTCTCCAGCTCCTGCACTGGGGTCATTGTCGTAGAATGGCATCCAAAGCTTGCTCAAGGGGGTTTTCTCTCCCTGTCACTCTTGGGGAAAATTGCCATCAACGACCTGTGGGAAGGGAATCGAATATTTTGAGTCTCCGGAGGTCCACTTCTGCTTTTGCTTTCTCCCCTCATTTTGGGTCCCAACCAAGGGGGGTATTACTTCAAGCTCGTGAGTTTTTCATGAGTTTTCTACAGAAGAAACTCAACCTTTGTACTAAAAAAACTCCAGTTCTGTTTTTCATGCGATGGTACAGAATCGTCGCGTGCCAAGTACGTACGAAGATTTTGTACTGGCACTTTTACACTTCTCTCGCGCATCACTCCCCCGCTCTCACCCTCTATCCCTTGCCTTGCTCATTCGAGGAGGCAAGGAGGAGAGGACGAGCACGAGGGCTTGAGGCCACAGGCCTTGGCCCTCGAGGCCTCGCGACCTCATGGCCGTCGATTGAGCCACCAGCTCGATCGGCGGCTGGTGGCTCGCCGGCGCATGGCCGGCCGGTCACTTCACTGACCGCCGGCCACCCAGCTGGCCAGCTGGTGACTAGCGGGTGGCTGGCCACCGGCCAACCCTCGCAATAGCGAGGGACGGCTCGTAGCCACCCCCTTGCTATTGCAAGGTAGGAGGGCCGAACGGGCCCTCACGATTCAATGGTGCTCTGGTTTGGTGTACAACTCCCTTGACCTTCAGTTATGGTTCCAATTGTCCTAAGAATTCTCCTCCATGATCAGTGTGGATAACATCCAAGGGGTAGTGGGTCTGTCATGTGTACTCTCAAAAGAGATGTCTTTGCACATATCCCTACTCTCCTCCCATGGTATGCAAAGATAGTTTTCATTTGTTGTACATGGCCGCAACACGTCCATTCTTTCCTATTTGGCAAAAAGAGGATCTTCTGAGGAAGGACATCAGTGCATCGGACTAGTATATGTGGCGGATTACAACTAGAATCGTTCAGGGTATACGGATGTCTTGATAAGTTTTATTTTGGTACAATTGTATCAAGTGTTGTACATAATTCACAAATATATTTTCTTGTTGTCACTATCTGGATTCTTCGCGTGTACCTAACTATGTGAAAACATTGTTAATTTATGGCTTCAAGCAGTTGTCCGTGTCATATTTGATCAGTGGCTGCTTGTACATGATTGCCTATTTAAATGCTGCCAGGCATGTTTGTCTTGGGCCTATAGTCACTCGCTGATTTGTCATTTTGTTTCTCGCAAGATGGCCGAGAGAGGATCCCAAGTCCTCGCGTATAGTACATGTGGCAAGTGTACTCAAAATAGGTGCAGAAGTGTACTTATCATGTAGTGAGTGTGTAACTGATGTATTCCGAGATGACAGTTTCAGTTCGTGTGATGTACCCCTTTAAACTAAAAAGCTTATATCTTTACAATGTAACAAAACAAACGGTGATATGGCTGATATCTCCGCGCAAGCATCAACATAAGCCTGAGATATCCGCACGTTGAAAGTTAACCCTGCCATATCCAAAAGTTTTAAAAAAGCTACTCCATACTCAGTGCATGGCCATGCCCGATTGGTGATGCAAGTCGCCAATCGAGCAAAGCGAGGGCAGTGATGTGTTACCTCCCTCGTCTTGAGAATCGCGATCGAGCAATGAGCCTTTTTTTTTGTGGACTCGCAAACCCCCATTCGCGGATTTAGGGTTTTCTATGTTTGCACGGGGGGAGCCCGCGCAAACATAAAACCCTACATCCACGAATGGAGGCTTGCGAGTCCAAAAAAAAAAACAAATGGCTCATTGCTCGATCGTGATCGAGCAAAAATGCCTTTCTTTAATACATCTTTCGCGGAAACAAAATCCACTTCATTACATGCAAACAGCTTTCAAATCTATCCCAAATAACATTCAGGGTTTTAGGGTTTTGTTTTTGCGCAGGCTCCTGCTTTGCCCCACGGTAGCGGGGCCCAGCAGGTTCCCTTTCAATGCATGGGGTGTTTCAGACTCCCTACTCAAAACCCTCGTAAACCTTGGTGAAAAAATCACAAACCCCTCTATTGAGGGGTTTGTGATTTTTCTTTCATGTCTGACGACGTCAGCATGCTTTCTTTGGATGGCATGCGGCGTCGACATAGTGTATACAGTTGGATATGGCGGTTTTTACGCATGCTTGCTGGGTACAACGTTAATATAGGAGCGATGAATCCTTAATTGGATATGGCATGGTTTATGTGCGAAACGTGGATATGGCAAAACAAATAAGGAATTCTGTGGATATATGGTCATACCCCCGTTGAAATAAAAGAGAAAGCGCAAACCTCAGCGATGCTAAGTTTATAACTTGACCTTCGCAAAATTGGAGAGACCCGATCCGTTGACGACCACATTGCGAACCTTTGCAGTCATAGAGTCCAAACATGCTAATCATTGACTTTACTGAATAAAAATGAAGTGAAGGTAGATCGATGTGGACAGAAAAATCCTTTTCTAATTGCAAAAATGGAGAAATGAAAGCAAATTATCTTTTCTAGAGAGAGTTTTTCAAATTTCCGCATGCAATTCAGATTCTTAACACAAACCGCTTACAATTTTTTTGGCAATAATATTCAATCCAATGGCATCTTACATATGTCCTCCTAAATATGAAAAATACTTACCTTTTTGATGATCTACGTGTAGAACATGCATTATGATACGTCATATGGTTCCTGATTTTAATCTCTTTCTTCCCAGTTGGCATTCACCAGATGCTTGCCAAACATGAGAATCCATTTCTTACCACACTCATTAAGCAATATATGAAGCTCCAATGTTTGCATATCTTACACATGTTTTCAGAACGAACTTTACAAAGTTTTTTCAACATGGGCAGCACATTGTCGCACATTGTCTGTGCGGTAATTTTACTTCATCACCAATAATGAGCACACCGTCTAATATACACTATGCCTCTTACTAGGGGGGTTTAGCGATAGAACAACTTCATCCTCATGTTTCCAACAACAACCAAGTTAGCAAGAAGATAGCTTATCGGGAAGCATTCTCTCTTCAGAAAGTTAAGGCAGCCGTCCATCGATGCATGACAATGACTCTCAGGCTGATCCATTAGAAAGGTCTAAAGGTACAGAGATTACCCTGAAGAGAGGACCATTTGTGTCTCAATAGATAGGCTTGAGATACGGAAAGAGCGGACCTTAGTACAAAATATCACAGTCATAGCAAAGACAGGTATGGGTCTATATTCGCAAAGGGTGTTTGTTCTCAAGGTCTAAAAATGATTAGGAAAACAAGTTTAAGAGGGAATGTTTTTAAGCAATTTAAACTCATTGGAAAACAGAGGATTGAAAGATGAAGAGATGATGAGTCTTTTCCTTTAGGAAGGGGGGTGGACACACACACACACACACACACACACACACACACACACACACACACACACACACACACACACACACACAGAGAGAGAGAGAGAGAGAGAGAGAGAGAGAGAGAGAGAGAGAGAGGGAGGGAGAGAG
>SZWC01001943.1:167893-182844 GCA_023375785.1 Penium margaritaceum
TCTGTGCAGCAGCAATCCACACCTTGAAAGCATCAAAGCACTCATCCTTTCCAGCCAGGAATGACACCCACGTCTTCCTCGACTTGTCATCAATGAACGTGACAAAGTACAACTTGCTGGACAAGGATTGTGATGGCATGGGACCACACAAATCAGAGTGAATGAGTGAGAGAAGCTCAGCCGCGCCCTTCCCTTCCCCCGTGAAAGGAGAGTGGGCTTGCTTCCCTTCATTGCAGCCCTCACAAGCCGATGCACCAGGCTGCTTCACCCCCTTGAGCTCCAGGCCGCGGACCATCTGCTGCATGGAGATGATGGCGCCAAAGCCGAGGTGACCGAGCCGGCGGTGCCACAGGCAGAAGTCGTGTTTTCCCTCTCTCTCCGCCAACGCTGAGTCGGCTTCCTTCTCCGACGCCACGTAGAGGCGGTAAAGACCGTCCTCCTTGTTTGCTTTTGCAAGCACCCGGCCTGCACGGGCAGAGATGGTGCAGCCACCCCTCAAAGCAAACCTGCATGCCTTTGGAGATGAGAGATGAGACAGAGAGGAGGTTACCTGCCAGTCCCAGAACATGGAGCACCCCCTTCACACGACGTTCCATGTGCTTACCCTCAACGGAAGCACAAAACACAATCTCACCCTCCCCAACCGCCATTTGCACATGGTTGTCCCCCATGTACACCCGACGAGGCTCAATGACGGTGTAGACAACGAACCACTCCCGGCGACACGTCATGTGCNAACGGACTCCGAATCAAGTTCCGTAAAGTGCTACAGAACCAGAAAAACATCCTCTATTCACTTTTGTGACCTGATGATTTTTATCGAGCAACCCACTTTGGTCACTTTTTTGGCACCCCATATCCAACATTCTCCCACTTTGCGAGAATAAAAATCACACAAGTCCGCACTGTCCCCTCAGCTGCTGAAAGCGGTGCGCTGCCAGTGGCTTGGTTAGGAAGTCTGCTAGCATCATGCTTGCAGAACTTGATCTACACCACCTGCTTCGCCACGAGCTCGCGGATGAAGTGGTACCGCAGGTCGATGTGCTTGGTGCGGGCGTGAAACTCAGCGTTCTTGGTCACAGCAATGGCGCTCATGTTGCCACAGTAGATGGTAGTCACTGTGGTCTGCTGCTGTCCAAGGCTTGCCAGCAGCTCACGCAGCCACACGGCTTCCTTTGCTGCTTCACTCAGGGCGATGTACTCTGATTCGGTGGAGGAGAGGGCGACACACTCTTGCTTCTTGCTCCTCCAACTGATTGCACCTCCCCCGAGCACAAACACGAACCCACTGGTCGACCTCCTTGTGTCCAGGTCACCTCCCCAATCTGCGTCACTGTAGCCGATGAGGATGGGGCTGTTGTTGCCGTTGAAGGTGAGGCAAAGGCTACTGCTGCTGTCGAGGTAGCGTAGCACGCGCTTGACCGCCTCCCAATGCGGCACGCCCGGATTCGCGCAAAACTTGCTGAGAACTCCCACTGCTTGGCTGATGTCGAGGCGCGTGCCGACTGCTGCGTACATGAGGCTCCCAACTGCTGCTTGGTACGGCACTGCTTCCATGCGGCTGCTCTCTTGCATGCCGNACACGACGTTCCACGTGCTTACCCTCAACGGAAGCACAAAACACAATCTCACCCTCCCCAACCGCCATTTGCACATGGTTGTCCCCCATGTACACCCGACGAGGCTCAATGACGGTGTAGACAACGAACCACTCCCGGCGACACGTCATGTGCGGTGTGGCCCCCGAGTCGATGATCCAGAACAGGGCGGTGTTGTCGGAGACGTGCAGGACCCGGATGGTTGTCACGAATCCACTCTCCCAATCTGCAGCATTCGCGGAAGCGTCGGACTGTTTTCCCGCTCCCACTCCAGCCGCAAGGTCCGCCTTCTTCTTCCGGCATTCGTGCGCCCAATGGCCCGGCTTCTTGCACTAGTGGCAGTTCCCCTTCTTCTTTCCTCCTCCACCGTTGCTCCTGGTTGATGTAGCACCGCCCCCATGAACAAAGTTGGTGATGAGAGTGACGCCCAGTCGGCTTCCGCCCTCCTCTCCCTTGCGCCGCTCCTCCTCAAAGAGCAGGCTCTCCTCCACATCGTTGAGGGAGAGCTTGTCGCTGCGCTGGTCCAGGGCAACAATGAGAGGAGTGTAGCTGTTAGGAAGGCCAGAGAGGATGGTTAGCATGAGCACACGCTCCTTGACAGGGTCCTCAATCGCAGCAAGCTGGTCAGAGAGAGACTTCACCATGTTGATGTAGTCAATCGTGGATCCGGACTCATCCATCTTCACAGTGTGAAAGCGAAGACGCAGCTGCATGTTCATGAGGATGGACTTGGAAGCATAAGTAGACTCAAGATTTTTCCAAACCTCCTTTGGCGTGAGGATGCCACGGACGAGGAGTTGCTGCCGCTCGGCAAGGTGGAGGTAGATGGTTGCGAGGGCGCGGTCACGCTTCTCGCGGTAGGTACAGGCCTCGACAGGGGATAGGGAGCTTTCTTCTGGTTCCTTCTCCTTCTCATCCACCTGGCTCCAAAGACCCTTCTCCATCAGCACCATCTTCATGTTGTTGCTCCAGTTGAAGAAGTTCTTGCCTTNTTCACAAGCTTGCACACCAAATCCGCCTTTCCCTCCACCACATACCCCTCCGGCTGCTCCATGTACACATCCTCCTCGAGGTCACCATTCAGAAATGCACAAGTCACATCCATTTGGTGTACCTCCCAGTCCATAGCAGCAGCAAGAGCGAGGATCGCTCGGATGGATGGGAACTTTGCGACAGGTGCAAATGTCTCATCGTAATCCACACCCTCAGTCTGCGCATACCCCTTTGCAACCAGCCGGGCTTTGTACCTGAGAACCTTACCATCCGCACCACGCTTGCGCCTGAAGATCCACCGGCATCCGATCACCCGGCTGCCGCATGGAGCCTCCTTGAGAGTCCAGGTGCTGTTCTTCATGAGTGCACCATACTTCTCATCTGCTCCGGCACGCCAATATGCCGCCTCGGCGCTGCGCATGGCTTCAGCGAATGTGGCTGGATCATCGCTGACTGTGAGGAAGAGAAGCTCGAGGTCAGACGACTCCGTTGGTGGTGGAACGGTGCACAGGCTCGCCAGCTCCTCCAGTGGCCTCTGTTTGTTTGCGAGGCGCTCGGATCGCCTCAGCGGCTCCCCACTGTCCTTTGCACCTTTGTTGAGGCGTGCAGACCGTCGTGGCAGCTGCTGTGCGTTGCTTTGCTGCTCCTCCTCATCAGATTTGGCTGTTGGCTCCTTCTCCTTCTCAGCTCCCTCCACCTCCTTGTCGTTGCCGCTGTCACCGCCATCTTCCGCACCGCCATCTTCTGCTACCGGTACTTCTCCCACTTCAGGTACAAGTGTGGGAGCAAGTGGGACAGCAGTCATAGGGCTCCAATTCCAGCCCTTGACGTTCTCTTGAAAGACGACGTCGCGGCTGCGGATGATCTTGCGAGCAGCGAGGTTGTAGAGGCGGTATCCCATGGTATCGTAGCCGAGGAAGGCGGCCTTCACCGACTTTGCTTCCAGCTTGTTACGGCTGCCGGCGGGCACGTGCACGAATGCGCCACACCCGAAGAATTTCAGATGCGACACTGTTGGCTTGCGTCCTGTCCACGCCTCCTCCGGTGTCATCAGCGGTACCGCGCTCGTGGGACTCCGGTTTTTCAGG
This sequence comes from Penium margaritaceum, assembly GCA_023375785.1. Classification (NCBI taxonomy): domain Eukaryota; kingdom Viridiplantae; phylum Streptophyta; class Zygnematophyceae; order Desmidiales; family Peniaceae; genus Penium; species Penium margaritaceum. The sequence goes on from SZWC01001943.1 coordinate 171,573, forward strand.
TACACGGCAGTGTTGACCGCTTCCGCCCAGAAGGTTGGCGGGAGCTCCGCGTCTTGGAGCATGCTGCGAACATGCTCCATGAGTGTGCGGTTCGCGCGTTCAGCCACGCCGTTCAGCTGCGGTGTTCCAGGTGGGGTGANGACGCAGCTGCATGTTCATGAGGATGGACTTGGAAGCATAAGTAGACTCAAGATTTTTCCAAACCTCCTTTGGCGTGAGGATGCCACGGACGAGGAGTTGCTGCCGCTCGGCAAGGTGGAGGTAGATGGTTGCGAGGGCGCGGTCACGCTTCTCGCGGTAGGTACAGGCCTCGACAGGGGATAGGGAGCTTTCTTCTGGTTCCTTCTCCTTCTCATCCACCTGGCTCCAAAGACCCTTCTCCATCAGCACCATCTTCATGTTGTTGCTCCAGTTGAAGAAGTTCTTGCCTTTGAACTTGGCGATGTTGACGCCGACCACCACAGCGGATGTCGCCATGGTAGTGCAACGTTCAGCCCACAAACGGCTCTCTCACAAAATAGGGTGCAAGGAATGCCTCAAGGATGATACAAAGCCTTGTTCTAGCTCTGATACCACTGATGGAAACTTGGCAGTCCTCAGGGAGGTGATCAGGCTCACTAAGAGCCGCCTAGGCAGGACCAACTGTTTGTGAGAGGGAGTTGCAGGTTGCACAGACAGAAACTACGGAAGCGAATGTAGGTCTGCAGAGAATGCGAATGTCTGAATCGACACTTGAGTGAAAAATTATATTTGCACAGATCTCTAACAAGCCTAAGTACGCCTCATTTGGTACATGGAGCTAGAAGAACCACTCTGTCAAAGTTCACCTCCTAGGACACTCCTAGCCTAGCGGGATGAGCAGCAGTCACACTCTCACACAAGAGAATTACCATCCCTGCCATGTGCACAACCAATAATCTTGGTGGGGACCTTCCCTGAAGCTCCCTGAAGTTCCTCCTGCCGCCTTTCTACCCTGAAGGCCGCTCCAAGCCTCCTTGGCCAATAATTGTGGCCGTCATTGGTGCTGGTAGTGCAGGAGCCATCACTTGAACCGGACCCATCGCCGCCAAACCTTGAAAATCCATATCTCCCTCAAACGGACTCCGAATCAAGTTCCGTAAAGTGCTACAGAACCAGCAAAACATCCTCTATTCACTTTTGTGACCTGATGATTTTTATCGAGCAACCCACTTTGGTCACTTTTTTGGCACCCCATATCCAACACGACCCTCGGAAGACCCAACAAGGCCGAAGCGCGCCTTGGGGCCCGGATAGTCAATGACTCNTCGCCGCCAAACCTTGAAAATCCATATCTCCCTCAAACGGACTCCGAATCAAGTTCCGTAAAGTGCTACAGAACCAGCAAAACATCCTCTATTCACTTTTGTGACCTGATGATTTTTATCGAGCAACCCACTTTGGTCACTTTTTTGGCACCCCATATCCAACACGACCCTCGGAAGACCCAACAAGGCCGAAGCGCGCCTTGGGGCCCGGATAGTCAATGACTCAAGGATCATTGAGGACCAAGGGCGCTTCTGAATGGCGCTTTGGGGGGCTGTCACCGCCTCTAGTGGTGCTGCCAGCGGCAGATTACCGTGGTTCACGAAAACGGCTATATCTTGGCCATTCCTCCATGGAATAACGCGATTCTTTGTGCGTTGGAAGTCTGGGAGGATGAGTCACGTGATGGTAACAATAACACTCATCTCTGGCCTGTACTGGGCCGTGCACGGCTCGGGGACCTCGGATCACCTAGGATGTGTCATCATGTACATATTGTCTTGTATGTTGACGCTTGAACAGAAGTACAGTTTACTCCCACTGTGCCACACGTGTTCCCGTGCTCCCCCAAGACAACCCTACGCTTCTGCAACCCCGGGAAGGTGTGGATCGGCCTCCCCTTGGTTGCCGTTGCCGCCGGTTGGTGCCTACTCCATCCGGTTGAGGCTAGCACTCAGAGCCCGGTACACACTTGATATCAGAGCAACCGTTGGCTCAGGGGCACAATCATCTATGTGGTAACCTCTCCTGGTCAGCGTAGACCAGCATGCATCTCGTCTCTTTGGCGGATCTGTGCCCAAGGCCAACCACGCACTCCGGTGACAAGGCGGTAACCAGGCTCATGCTGACAGCCACAACTCTTTCGGATGTGGTTACAGCAAGCGGGCCGAGAGCGAGGACACGCCCATGGAGATTGGAGCGTTGCATCAGCGCAAGTGCTACAACTGTGGCAACCTGACCACATTGCACAAAACTGTCGAATTCCAAAGAAGGGCGACGGCAAGGGTAAGCGGCAAGGGAAAGGGAAGCAAGCCATGAAGAAAGTAGATAAATCAACAAAGGAGTCAGGAAACGAGGAGAGCCGGGAGTAGATGGCGTTACTCCTAGCTCCTCTCAACCCAAACCGCCAGTTGACCGCACACCCGAATGCCTTGCGGCAATTAAGGGGGTTTCCGAGCTCAAGGCATCGGACGTGAGGTATGAGGAGGAGCAGCCCGCACTTCTCTTGGAGGCACGAGTGAAAGGCGTCAAGGAGAAGGTGGGGAGTCTACTGGATTGTGGCGCGAGCCACGGTTTTGTAAGCATGGAGTGTCCTCAGAAGTGGGGCCTTGCGCTCACGAGCAAGAAGCGGACCGCTAACCAAGTGGACGGCACGATTGAAGTGGGGCACCTGGCCCACGATGTGATCCTTGGTTGTGACTTCCTCCACAATTACAACCCTGTCATCAATTGGGAGGCGCGCACCATCTCAGTCAAGCTTGGAGACAAGGAGTATCCCCTGCCTATGTGGTCCGAGGAAGAGGCCGCAGAGGGAAAGACTTGTGTGGAGGAAGCGTTGCAGTAGTCGGCGCCCCACAAGGAGGAATCGGCGCCTATGATGCTGAACTTGGTGTAGCTCAAGCGCGCGATTCAGAAAAAGGAGCAGATTTTTTTGGCGTTCGTGCGAGACGTGGAGGACGATTTCGACGAAACAGAGGACGTGGCGCCTGCTGTGGTGCATGGAGCGACTCGTGAGCAGCCGAGGGCCCAAGGCAAGTTTGTCGCGGAGCCCGAGAGGCTTTGGAAGGTGTGTACGGAGTTTGAGGACGTGTTCACCGACACCCTCCCGGCGGGTCAGCCACCGAAGCGGGACATGGACCATCGCATCGACCTCATACCTGGAGCGCGCCCTCCTGTTTGTGCAACGTACCGCATGAGCAACGCGCAGCCGTAGGAGCTCAAGAAACAGGTGACCGAGATGACGGAGCAGGACTTCATCCGTCCCTCCTCGTCTCCTTACGCTGCACCTGTCTTGTTTGTGCAGAAAAAGACGGGGGAGATGCGCATGTGCATGGACTACCGGGCATTGAACGAGTTGACCATTAAGAACCGGTACCTGCTTCCACAAGCCAAGGAGCTCTTTGACCAGCTCCGTGCAGCTCGCTTCTTCACAGAGAGCGACCCCCATTTTGGCTACCACTAGATCCGCATCGCAGCAGATGATGTGGAAAAGATGGCCTTCCGCACCTGCTGTGGTCACAACGAGTTCCTCGTGATGCCTTTCGGGTTGACCAATGCGCCAGCCACCTTCATGGCGGCGATGAACAACATCTTCAGGCCGTACTTGGATGAATTTGTTGTGGTTTACCTCGACAACATCTTGGTGTATAGCAAGATGGCGGAGGAGCATGAGGAGCATGTGAAGAAGGTCCTCGAGATTTTGAGGAAGGCAAAGTTTCTTGCAAAGCTCACTAAGTCTGAGTTCGCGCGCTGAGAAAAGTTGAATTCCTTGGACACATGATCGGCAATGGACAGATTGCCATGCAAGTGCCGCGTGCACTCACCCATGCCAAGCTCCAAAGATGAGCAGACTGGCGTGGCAGGGAGCGAAGCCAGCTCCATGGTTGTTATCGGCACTGCATGTGCGGCATAATCCGCTTCCATAGTGGCAGTTGCAGCCGTGGCACATGCCTTAGGCGTTTAACGGCTTTGCATGTTACTACTGTGGCGATCAGCACCATGGCTGGCCCTAGTGTCACCGGCGCCCTGCCGGGTGGCGACCGCCCTCGATACGATCCCACCCTTCTTCACCATTTGACTTCGAGACGTTGTCGGCCGACACTGTGGCATCCCTCAGTGGAGCTTTGGTGGTGTTGTATGCCAAGTCCAGGGTCTGAAGCGCATGGTGCAACAGCTCGCAGACCATGTGGTCTCTGAGCTAGCCATTGCCACCATGCCGCTACAAACAACTACATCTTCCTCCTTGCCATCCTCACCTCCGTCACTGTCACCACATGAAGATGCCACGCCTCCTGACCTTAGCTCCACATCTGACGCCCTCCGCTCTGTGTTGGAGGTAGTTGGAGTCATCCCGACATCTGACCCTTCAGCTTCTGTGGTAGTCCCTTCAGCTCGCAGTCGTCACACTCGCACTCAGCACGCAAGGCAGCGGACGGTATATTTGGCAAAACGTGCCCAAGAGGCAAGAGCAGTCCCAAGAGTGGCAGACGTCACCACGGAAAGGACTCTCTTGTCCTCAGTTATAGGGTTGGCGTGGCATCCCTTTGTACCTTCTACCGGTGCGTTGGTCGTGGGGGAGATGGAGTGTCCGCCGCCAACCACCGGAGAGTGCAGTAGAGATGCGATAGATGGTGCTTCATGATAGGGTGCTCTCAGTGAGGATGAGACATCCGAGGAGTGGTCCAACTTGGAGTCAGAGACGGACAAGTGGTCCAACGCAGAGTTGGAGGCAGACGTAGAGATGGAGATGGAGATGGAGACTGTAGTTAACGTAGCAGAGACCATGACCACAGAGGCATATGTGGTAGCAATAGTGGATGGGACAGTAGTATCAGTGGTGGTGACAACCGACACATGTGGAGTAGACGTCTAGGCAATGGGCGTGTTGGCAACCATCGACATTGTGACAGTAGCAGCAGTTGCAGTCACTGCTACTGACGCCGGCAGTGGATGCCTTGTTGGTGTAGACACCAGGGTGATCGTCGCTCCTGTAGTAGCCGGTACGGCCTCTACAGGGGTAGATGCTCCCTTAGCCATAGCATCAGCCATTATATGTACACATGCAGGTGGGGTATCTAGAGAGAAAGGAGATGTCAAGGTTGCCAGCACTTTTGCTATGGCCGGTGCCACTGCGGTAGCTGTCTGTGGAGGCGCAGCTGTCGCGGAGGATGCAACTCGAGCAGTAGTTGAGGCACCTCTAGCCGAGCGGGCCACTTCGCTCTAGAATTTACACTCTACGCTTCACGACCAGGAGGATGCAGTAGCACGTGCGGACAGGCACCTACAGGACCTCACGCTTGAGCTGCATGCAGCGAGCACACGTTGGACCACAGCAGATGCCGCGGATTGTTGGTTAGTAGCAATAGACGTCGAGGATGTGTACATGTGCCTCGAGGCTGCTAAGTGGACGTTTCACGGTGTAGTGTGGAGGCGGTCAGACTTGCGCCGACAGTTGGATGAGGCGACATCAGCGGATGCCTCATCAGTGGCGGCCCCTGTACGAGGAGTCGTTACCGTGGTGGACCCTGCTGAAAACCGAGAGGCACATGTTTTCGCGGCATCTGATGAGCCTGTAGTAGTCACCCTTGCGGATGCACCTACAATGGAGGATGCAGGGCAAGCTACAGACCTCCGGCTCATGGCGGCCCTGACTGGGCATCACCGACACCATGGCGGTTCCAGCCGACGACACAGCTGCACTCATCCAAGCTGCATTTCCCGTACCTGAACGCATGCACTCCGTGGTCGGCGAGCTTGAGGCCTTCGTGGCTAGAGCGGAGGCGTACGTGAAGGGTCTCATGGCCAAGCTCTGGGAGGTCAGTAGCCGTTGTTACACTGTAGATGTTCCAACATGGCGAGCTGCAAAGGAGTTTGTAGAGGATGTGCACATACGTCTTGACGCAGTTGAGTGGTCTCTACAGGATACACGTCGGCAATGGGCCAACGTTCAGCAACAGGTGGACAATTGGCTGTGCACCAGGGCTTCGGAGGAGTCCCTGGACGTACGTGCTTCCGGTGATGCCGATGACGCCACAGAGGCAGATCCACCGACGGATGCCAACGTCCAGCCGGCAGTCGACAGCCGAGTGATAGGTGTGTCAATAGGAGCCGGTGCCTCCACAGTAGCACCTCCTACAGATGCAGTCATTACACATGCCGACACGTTGTCTAGTGTTGACGCTCTGTCGATAGCTGGCAACCAGGCAATAGATGATTTGACGGCTGACCTACGCGATGAGGCGGCGAGACTGCAGGAGGCCGTGGCTCGTGCCAACGTGCACGCGATCAAGGTCCACCATCAGGTTTGTTCCTCGACTGACCGCCTACATATCGCAAATGCAGCTGCCCGGCCGACAGCTGTAACAAAGCTCAATGAGCTGTACATGTGCGTTGACGTTGCAGAGTCCACGTGGCAATGTGCTGCTCAGCAGCTGGCAGGCATACAGTAGGTGATGCAGTTGGAGGAGGCCTTGAGCTTTGCACCAGTCACAGCAGTAGGTGACGACAGCACTGACAAATACAATAGCGACGACGATGATAGTTGCGACGACGACACCGACAACGGCGCTGTATGGTGAGGCCATGTGATAACACATCCGACCATTATCATCGTCACCCTTACTATTGTTTTACAGGGGTTTGTGGCCATGGGGGAGGCGTGCTCCCTCCTGAGGCATTGTGCTGGGCGCGACCATCAGCTTTACTTGTTCTATCAACCTGTACAGCCTAAGGGGGGTGTTGGTGTGTGGGCTTTGGCCTAACACCCATATGAGGATAGTGTGATTAGTTTGTGTCTGGCACGATGCTCTGGTTGAGGTTATGCTGGTCGAGACCCGCGCACCTGGTGACTTGTACCGGTGAGACGTGGAAAGCGATTGCCTCCATGCATTATGTATGTTCCATGCATGCGAGCAGGTGTGGTCGAGATCTGGACCCCGGAGACATATTCCATGGTCATGAGGAGACCTTGTTTCTTTGTAGCTCTTGTGTGATGTTTAGCACATGGATCTGTGATTATGTATTGCACGGTCGAGACCCGGGCACTTGGTGAGTTACACCACTGTCATGAGGAGATCTTGTAAAGTGATTGGTGTTTACAAAAGACAGTGAGTGTAATCCCTCACTCATCATTTTGGTGATGGCTGTGTCAGCCAAGGGGAGTTGTTTTGTGTGGCTTACACCCGTCACGAGTGACGATGCGGTGATTATCCGTATACCCAATACTGGTGGTGTGGAGTAGCGTTACTGGAGAGCACGATGACATGATCCATGATGTGGACACAGCTGGCGCCAGGGCATCGACGAGTGGTGGCTCCGTGCACTAGCAGCTGCCAGACAGCTGCCACGACATCCCGGGTACTTTTCGGGGTCCTTTCCGGATTTTCTGTAGACGCTAGAGTTTTCTCGGTGGATTGGCTCTTGAGCCCGATTTGCATGTCTTGCATTGTCTGTCCACCAATCGATGCCGGACTTGTGCGTGTGACCAGTTGTAGCGTCCGGCTCAAGCTTTTGCATCTTTACGCTCAGACGGTGGTGCGTTTGGATACTTGTGCGCATCTTTATGGCCAAAACAGTGGTTTTGGGCCAGTTTTAGGACAAACTGACACTGCGCGTGTGGCACTTGCCGTGAGTCGCAGCAGGTGTTTATGTTGTGTTCTTGTTAGTTGTCATTTCTCTCTGCATGTGTTATATTCATGGAAGCACATTTGACACTGTTTGTGTCGCCTGGCCAAACCCTTACCGTTTCGCGTCCGACCGGTGTTGACGCCGTGAGGTGACTGAGCGCTGACGCCTAGTCAGTGGCAAGCGTGCTAGGAAGCTTCCTGGCAATCTCATTTGTTGGTGCTGCAGCATAGCTCCTCCAAAATCCTCATAGAAAAATCTCTCAGGTTTGGGAGACCGGTCATGGGATGGCCATGCCACTTATATGCAGGCAGCTCACCATATACCACCCACTGCACTCCTTAACTTGGCCCGCAACATCCCGGATTAAATCTTCTTAAAGGCTTTGCAAAGCGTTTAAGAAATTTCAATCCTGCCACTCATGCGCAGGCAGGTCACCAGAGGGTACCACCGGCTGCTCTGCTTCCTTTGCAGGCCTGTTGAGGGCCAAAAGTCGGTCATGGGATTGGCACGCAACACATCCCGCACCTTTGCAGGGTCCTCTTTAGGAGTCACCTCGCAGTTCTCAAACCACTCTGACTCGCCGATCACTATGTCCTGGTTCTGCATCTCTGGGAAAAGCATGACCATGAAAGTGGCACACGCCTCGGCCATCTTCTCATTGCCATCAGATTGGGGGCCGAATTTCTGCGTGTGGCAACAACGTATTGCAAAAACAGGGCACAAAATCTGGTTATTCCCATGCCTGCTCAACAATTAAACGGCAAATTTCACCCACTAAGGATTGCATGCTGCATGGTATCTATCCTGAGTGACAGCAAGCTTATTCAGGGCCTCGGTGGTGTGAAGCAGAGTCGCAAAGAAAAGCCCTTGTGCCACCTGCAGAGTCTTCCTTGCGCCGAGACAAGAAAATGGGAAACACCATTCAAGGCCATGGTGAGCCTCTCCATGGCCTTGAATTGCACCCAAAAACACACCCATCCAAGCCAGGTCCAATGAAAATGCGACACAATGCATCAAGATTAGAAATGAATGCTTCCACTGCAGCTCCAGGTATGCCTTATTGTTGGTGGAGGTGTTATCTATGATTACCATCACAAATGAGACCACTAGCATCTCTTGAGAACAAGTGGGCCACACCCTCAGTGTTCTCTATCATGGCCGAGTAAATCAGCCTGTTTTGGATATCGGAGTTCCCAACAACCCCTATGCTCACCCCAAAGATGTCTCATCCACTGCGGAGTGGAGCCTCCAGCTCCCCCAACTCAACATCCGTCACAAAACTGATGAAATTTGTGATCCTGTTGCATCTGCTGCATTGGTGAGCAGTGTGTAATCTACCAACTCCAACTGTGTGAGACAGAAGGAGATTGGAAAAAACGTTTTTAAAAATTCCCACATGATCGTCTTCTGGCATTATTAGTTGGCAGTTTTGGTGGCGTGCTCGGGCATGAGTGTTTTCCGTGCCATGTTTAGAGATCCGGCAGACATGGGAGTAGTGCTGCATGGTGAGTCTGTAATGGTGCCAATGGTTTTGTGAAGTTCCATTCTGATTGTCAATCATGCCTGCCGATTTTTTTCTTTCATTCACACAAGCCATAACCAGAGCCTCTCTGGAATCAAACCATGTCCTCACCCTGACCAGGGGCCTGCCAGTCAATGGGTCTGATTGGTCCCATGCTTCTCCTTCGCCATTGTCAAATCTTCTCATGGAATGGCACACAGGCGACTGGAGGGCTTACTGAGGTGGGAGCTCAAGCATGTCCTTAGAAACAGCGGGAGGGCGGTAGCACCTGATGATAATGTGCACAAATACACTGAAATGACCAAACATGCATTCTGACCCTCCTGCCTTGATGAAAAATGCAAGCGCTAGAATGAAACCCGGGGTAGCCTCCGCGTACAGGGATGGCTTTGAAGAACTTGATTTGAACTTCTAAGACGATGCACAAACCCGGGTGAGCCTCCGTATACAGAGATGGGTTTGAAGAACTCGATGGGAGCCTGGAAAAAGGAAACTCCCGGTGACGACAGGGAGTTTCCTTTTTGTGCTAGGGAGATTAGGAGAGGCAGCCGCCTTAGCACAAGTGGGGAGATTGGCTTTCCCAGCCATGGCAGCCGAGTGGGAAAAATGGGAACCAGAAAGTCTGTCCTGATTGCCACAAATTCACAATGCCACACATCCTGATTTCACATTTCAACTCATTGGGTTGCCCTTTGTTTCATCCATTAGGATGAAGAGACAGGTGGATCTGGTGTGGCAAGTGAAGTAACCCGGGACAGGCTGGATGTTTTGCACTCACATCATGCATTGCCTGATGTGGATGCTGGCTCTTGATTGGCCACTTTTTAACCGCAAGACATCCACACTAGGGTAGCGCACACTCTACGTGCACCCGCATGACCCTCGTCTTCCGAGCTCTTTGCTGCCGTTGTCTGCAATACGTAGAGTCCGTCAAGCGGTGGAACCTGTGCCACAAGATCTTTGTTGGCGTAGATGACCATAATGTCCTCGTTCCTGGCAATGACCGCCTTCTTCTGCGTGAACACCAGAGCTTGTCTTGGTTGGGACACAAGGGTCGTGCCTCCAAGGGCAAAGCTTGTCCTTTGGTCCCTGTGTGCTGAGTGCAGACCAAGCCGTTGAAGCTGATGAAGCTGATGGAGCTGATGGAGCCGGCGTGTGCACCTAGAGAGAGCGTACCAGAGTTGAGCGAAGCGTGCCTTACAACTGGTCAGTGTGGGCCCATAACCCTTTGTCAACCGGCTTGAGGCAAACAGACTAGAAAACAGGGCCAACACAATAGCACCTGCCGTCCGCTCCTAGCATTTTAGCTAGGAGACGATATCACCCTCAGGATCACGGTTCCACACTGAGCAGTTCCTAGGCAATCACTTACTAGCAACTGTGTCCACTTAACACTTGGTCACTTTCGCGCGAGGTGCTAGTCAAAGACTAACTCGTGGGGCTTAGAGCAACCAGTGCCTTCTTTATAATGTTCCTTAGTCGGACAACTCTGTGAGGAGCATCTAAGGCCAGATTGTGTAATTAGAATGAGGAATGATCTCGGTACATTTAGTCCTAGGCCTGGCCTCTAAGGTGTGTGGGTAGTGGCATGTTTGGGGTGGTCACTCCACACCACCTCACCAGTCCGCCAATTGGCGCATCCACTGACCGCCAAGTGGCGCGCTCTTCTCATGCATGGAGGAATGTCTAAGAAACTTCCCCCCTGTGCAGGAAGGTCAAAAAACCTCCTGCGCACATCAAGGCTCGATCGCAGGACCTGTTGTCCCTAAGTCCAACATGCTATCCGTTGCGCTACACTTCTAGTGTCTCGCTTGGACTTGTACCACAAACAAGGTTTGGGGGACTTACTCCAAGGGAGCAGTGCATGCCCAACCTATCCGTCAAGCCATAGTAGTGGCCATGGGGCATAGAAGAACAACACAGACGGCACCATGTTTTGATGAGTGTGTGTAGTGTTACGCCCAAAAAGCGTGTTTTCTGGGTTGTTCTCGGGAAAACTAACCTGAGGTGGTGCGTCTTTGGCTCGGCAGTCTGTGGCAGCCACTCTTGATGTGCGCCCATTAATCTCTCTCTCTCTCTCTCTCTCTCTCTCTCTCTCCCTCTCTCTCTCTCTCTCTCTCT
>SZWC01001943.1:182954-228467 GCA_023375785.1 Penium margaritaceum
TGGCTTTCAGGCAATTCTTGGCCCCTGCACTCAACAGCCCGCAACAGGTGCTGCAGCACAGTGAACAAACTGCGGGACACCGCACTCATGTGGCACGTCCTCACCAGTTCCCATCGACCTCACTGCGATAGTCCCACAACAGGGCTGCACAACAATGGTTCAAAACTCTGGATTGAACGATGTAACAGGTGCCTCTTGAGTATGAACCTGGAACGAACCAAACGGGTTCTTTCCCAAGAGCAGAAGGTTTTTTCAGGACTGTTCATCTGCGCACTGAGTTGGTTTGGTCGAACGACTGCCCCATTGGACTGCTTCCAGCAGTCCAATGTTTCTTGACAGTGACATCACTTCAGACGCACGCTAGACGCACATTTCAGAGGTGGTGTAAGCCAACAAACTTGGTCAGACTGGAACTGAATCAGAGCAAGTCATTCGACACCATTTTCTCTTCGGTTTGGTTTGGTTGGGATCATCAGTTTTAGTTTTGCAGCAGATGAGGAAAAGATGCTGACACGCCTACTGTCTGTGTGGATGGGTGAAAGAGTCCGGCCTGTCTGAACGAATGGAATGAACCCAGAGAGCGCACACCACGCACAGATAACACACACACACACACACACACACACACACACACACACACACACACACACACACACACACACACACAAGCCTCGACAAACGAGAATTTAAGACTCTCACCGTCGAGACCACTGGCGTCTCGATGGCAAGAGTGTCGATACCGCGTCTCGTTTGCGGAGTCTCGAGGGTTCCGAGTCTCAGTCAAGATTTTGCTCTCAAAACGAAATGTCTGCGTAAATCGGAATTTGTCTAGATCCTCTAGATTCGGCTGCGTAAAACTGATTCATGTGCTCCGTTGCACTAATCTGAAAGTTCCTGATCTGACCTTGCGGATCTGTGAATTGAGATCAGGTTTGACCACTGATCAAGAACGTTGAAGAATGTCCGGGCAGAAGATGCGGGAAAGGTCGCTTGACTCTGACCACAGAATAATATAAACACCACTGTCAGATTGTGCGTCGCAGAACCCTCTTTTCAGTCTGGTTCATAAGCTCCATTTTGCCAGAACGACTACACGCAGTGTATCGGCGGTGGGTTTATTCGTAGTAGTTCAGTCATGCCACAAAGCACCTGAATCTATGTCAACATCCGAATCTTGCCTAGGAAGCACCTATCACGCGAAGTTACGAATCCGACCGTAGATTGGAAAGAGGAAATGATTGCGGACAACATTGTTTTCTTTATCTGTTTGTACTGAGAAGAAAAGGTATGTATGAGTGGTTTGTCGTGTTCTTCCTCAAAATTTAACGTTGTATGCTGCAAATGATGACGTTCGACATCCAAAAGAAACTCCTGGGGGAAGAATTCGCAACACAAACGTTGAGCGTTTGGAAAGGGTGTTGCGACGGCAGGCTGCCAGACTATTTGTCGCGACGTGAGACCGAATTTCGACTTATTTGCGAGTCTGGTTTTCATTGTTGCAAACCCTAACGTGCTATTGCTCTAAACGTCTCCTGGCATGCGTAACTAAAACGTCAAACTACTAGCCAGAACCGCATCCAGGCGCGCGGAAGCGACGTTGACTGCAGGTTCACAGCGTTTCTGGTGTCCATCAGCCATTGCAGTGAAGTTATGATCATTTATCGTCGTCAAATCTCGCGCCGCTCGGTCGAGTGCGAGAACTCTCATGAGACTACTCTCATATGCCGAGGCTTACACACACACACACACACACACACACACACACACACACACACACACACGCAGTGGAAGTACTCGGTGGAAATCAGTCTACCACTGTCAGGTCTGTACCATTCACCAGTGGTAAGTATGGTCTACCACTTGTCTGTGGCGATTTGACCACAGACAGTCGCACGCACGTGCATACTCAAGGTGCATCTTTTGTCCTTATGCTGCTGCATGTTGGGCGGTCCGAAATAGCTTTGCCTGAGGCCCAACTTGGCCACCCAACAAGCTGTTGCACGACTCATGTTAAAATGGAAGCAACCGCTACAGCTGTCGGGATCGGAGAAGTTGGCGTAGAATGTGCCAGGAGGTCAGAAGGATTTGCAGATCATTGCTGGGGGCGGGCAAGGGGTGGAGGGCGGGTGGGGGGGTGGAGAGAATGAGGCGACCATTGTTGATGAAGAATGAATTGAATCCCTCTGGAGAGGGAACAAATCTACTGTACAGGGAAAATGTCCCAATCCGGGATGTGTCACCCCCAGGAACGTCTAATGCAGCCCCATATCCCCAAATGAAGTCCATGCGCTAACCATCGACTGTGGACAACGTCCAGGAACCATCCCGAAACACAGCCATCCCTCAGACACTGAAGGCAGAGAACTTGCAGTCGGAGGACATGATGCCGGAGGTGACGTAGTCCCCAACGGAACCTTCCAGGAAGCCCTTGCCCGTCTCTCCGTCGGCGGCGATGCGGCCGTGCATGAGGCGTGAGATCTCCGAGTACTTGAGCGCCTTGAGCTGCTGCTCGCGCGTGGCGCGGTACGTCTGCCCCAGCACGCCGTGCACGGCGGCGGACGCGGCCATGTCGTTGATGACGACGTTGAAGTGCGCCTGCGCGTCCGACGGCGTTTGCAGCTTGGGGTGCGCCACGCGCATGCTCAGGCCCATGTCCAGCAGCGACCCGACGGTCAGCGCGAAGCGATCCACGTCATAGGGGCCTGTCTTGCCCGTGCCCAGGAACTCGAGGCGCATGCCGTGGCGCGCAAGGGAGGTGTGTGCCGCGTTCGGGGCGGCCACCCGCTCGCCGTCGACGAACACGGCCGCCAGGAAGCCGTTCTCTCCGCTCTCCTGCTGCTTGCCCTCCCGCGCCACCAGCCGCAGCGAGTGTACCTTCGACTCGCCTGCCGCAGCGTCCTCCTCCCTCCACAGAATGCCGATCTCCTTGATCCAGGAGCGAACCGCCTTGCCACCCGCGCCGCTCTCGTCGGCATAACCGTTGAGCAGGACGTTGATGTGGAGGCGCGCGTCGGTGGTGAGGCAGAAGGGCGTGTCGAGGCGGCCATTGAAGTCGAACGGCGTGCCCTGCGCGCCCGTGAAATGCGGGTCGTCGACAACGCTGGCGTTGCCGTTGCACAGGCCGCCCACCCAGCTGGGGTTGTACTTGGGGCTGTACGAGTCGCCCGGCATCACCTGCTCCGAGTGCTTGCCGCTGAACGGCGTGCCGTGGCCCGACCAGTCGTCCTCCGTCTCGCGCCCGCCCTTGAGGAGATAGCAGCGTACGCCCTTCTTGAAGCCCGTCGGAGTGAGGCGGCCGGTGGCCGACTCGGCGTCGAAGTACTGGTACACCCAGCACCCGGTCGTGACGCGGCACTCGTCGCAGCACGCGCGCAGCGACGTGGCGGTGGAGTGCTTGAGCACGTAGCCAATCTCGCTGAAGCTTTCGTAGTTGACGGAAGGGCCGCCCTTCTCGTGCAGGAGAACCTGCTTCTGCCGGTTGCTGTAGCGCTTGTTGTACAGCCCCATCCAGAACCCGAGCCGCGTGTCCCACGTCGCGGGCAGGTCCTTGTTGAAGAGCGGCTTGGCCACAGGCGGTGGGTTGCGAAGACTGCGGCAGAGGTCTTTCGAGCAGCCGTACGGCGGAACAGCGCAACCGATGGCGCAGGGCAGAACGAAGCAAAGCGCCGCGAGGGCCACGAGGACTAAGGTCGCCGTGGACGCCATAGAGGAAATGAAGCGACGCGACAAACTAGAGCCTGTGAAGATCGGAGGAGAGGGGCGGAAGACCTCAAATCTAGAACAGCAAAATACCCAGCAACCCCGTTTTCGGAGAGAGTACTTCTCCCATGCACCGTTTGTAAAAATTGGTTTCCATATGCCCCGGAACGTCATTTTAGAGCACAGGATACCCCGTCGGGTCATGTGCGATTCTTACATACCCCGCATGCTGGAATTGAACTCCATTAGCCCCTAGGGGTAAAGTAGGTGAGGACGATGTACCCCGTCGACAGGGGTACATGGTTACATTACCATATACCCCTGGTTACGAAGTTAAAATGCTACTCCTTGTAGTGGAATGATGCAAAAACAGAGTTACCATCCGCCCCGTTTCTCGGGGTCCCACTCTCAATGCACCCTGGGGGGCAAACCGATGCTTCAGATGGATCAACCTCACCAGGGTAGGGGGAACTGTGGCAGGAGTCTGTTTAGAATCTGTTTGCATGGATTACTATTGGTTTTAATAGATAGTCTGGGCTGAAAAGGCACAAACGTGTCCGAGGCCATGACTGGACCAGTCCCCAGTACATTCGGCGATGATGTGAACATGGGGACTCGGCGAGCGCCTACTCTAAAATATTGCCTTTCAAATATGTGAACATTAGCAATAACCGACTGCATCCATCGGTAAATCCCGTAAACGCTAGACTGCAACCTCACGTGAACCTTTCACCCAATAATGGCGAGCTTTCAAGGGCCCATGTGTTTTGAAACAAATAGATTGAATTTTAACCTAAAAAAATGTTAGAATTGGCAAATCAACGTAAAAAACGCGAAAGGAAATAGACCTTCCAGTAAAACCATCATCAAAGTTCAAGTATGAGCGCTTTTGGTGAAGGAAAAACGAACAATATAGGAAAATCCGATGGCCTGAATTACCAAAGCATCAAAGCGGCAATCAAGCTGTTGAGGTCGGCGTGTAACTTCAAAAACATTTGGCAGGTTTGAGTTGTTACTTCCCTCACATACACGAGTCCCATAAATCCACAAGTGGGAATTTCCGTCATTACATTCATGGCCCAACGTCCGTCGACCTCAGGTTTTTTACGCCGTTAGGCCGAGGGCATGTCGGCCGGGTGCCACGACCTCCGGTGTTCTATTCTATAAGTTTCTGACAACTTTGACCATCTTGTAGAAGAGTCGAAAGAAGCTTCACAAAGTAAATCGAAGTTCCAATACTATCCAGTCGACTTCTTCACGGTTCTGGATCTTTCAAAAACCGGGCCTCGATATTCTCAAAGCCCCCCGACTTCTCGATGGAGCTTCTTGAAGTAGCCACTCACCGTGCAACCTCACACATGTCGCTTGGACTGAGCGCCGAGGACCCAACATATGCCTCATTCTCATTATTGGGATTGTAGATATGTGCTGGTCTCACTCGACACTTGTCATCAAAATACACTTACTGCATAATACAGATCATCCATTTTCACACATCCTCGAATCGTCTTCTGTCCCGCACCTCATTCTTGTGAACCACCTATATTTTGCTTTGTACAACACTTGATATGAGAGTGCAACAACACGAGAGGGGCAACCGGCGCATCAACTATCTGACGAAAGTCTTCCACGAGTCCTCAAGCGCATCTCCACTGTTCAAAAGATTGCACATTTTTACGATGACTGGTAAACGCAACAAGCGCAACCTGCGACGAGAAGTAGTCCTTGGTGAGTACTTCAAGGATGGAGGATGAAAAGCACGTGAACAACGATGTACTCCAAACAAATGAGACAAGAGCAGTAAGCTTTGCAACAAATCATACAACACTGACGAACCCGACAGTCAACCTGGTAATGCACGCCTCAGGCTCTGTGAACCCTTTGCCTCTGCCTATACCCGTCGGGTCGACGAGTGGCATGATGGGAGGCACTGGCTTACAAGCTCACATTAATGAAGATCTGTACGAGAAGTTGTTGGGACCTGAGAGCCTCAACTCCCACCCGCTCAAAAAACTCAACATATCAATGGTGGAGCTTTGGATTTCTCGTGGGTGTGAAGAAGTGATGACCCAAAAACCTTTACAACTCTCAAGTGCGCCCTAGATTCAATAGGCGAACACTAAAGGATCGACGGTCAAGATGTGGTTGACGAATTCGGAGGTGTACTTCACCACTGTTGGGGTCACTTACGATAAAAAAAACGACCTTTTGGCCTCTCTTCTGCGTAGTACTGCCTTAAGTTGGTCGTCCTATCTAAAGACCATTCAACGGCACAAGGAGATTGGTAGAGCCAAATCAATGCCTCACACAACCTCTATCACATAATTTACTACAGTCGTACGTCCTCTTGAGCAAATTAATCCATACCCACGCCGAATCGGACCCAAAATTAGCGCATCAAACAGTCACCAAGGTAGCAGCTTCCGGAAGGGAGCCCGGTGGGAGGGGTTTCCTACCTTGACCATCTTGAAAGCAGAAAAAAAGCAAGTTAATCCGATGTGGCACTTTTCTCTCATGCCAATGGAAACATGGAACAACTTAACGCATGCTACGCTCCTCATCTTGGAAAGCTGAACAAGAAGTCCAACTACTTGTAGAGATTCCAACATCAACGTCATCAGTCCAACGTGGCAGAGCATACTTTGTGTTTCTGTGAAATCTTCATCAGTAGTAACATCACCCTTGATGAACTGTGTTTATACTATAACAAACTCAAGGGAGCTATTTTACTCACCATCATTACATCCAAAATGTCCTCCCGCCCATGATTGCAACAGTCAATTGAATGGACAATGCTAATAACAGCACTCCTATGCTAGAATCCAAATACGGACGACCTCAAAGCCACAATTCTCATCATGGCAAAGGGAAGTCGCATTCAATAAAAACATTGTCCTCAATGGAGATTGACGCTGTTGATCAACCCAAGCAATAGCTCTGTAAGAAGTGTAAGAAACTCCGTCATGTCTTGCATGATCGTTGGAAGTCGCATCAATAGATAAAAAAGGGGGGCGAGAGTCATAGAGAAAAAATGAAAAGTCAGCAAGCGGCAAAGGGCAGGAGTAAAAGGCAAGGCTCCTTCCCGGTCAAAAACGTCTAAAATGATCGATCAATCATCTAAGCGGCTTACATTTTAGGAGAAGTATCCTGACATTACAAAATTTGGTGAGGGGTATGAGGATGACCAACTGGCGGTGTTGCCATAGGTACAATCAAGGGGTTGTACGATTCGCAAAAAGATATCAGCGCTACGAGATTGTAAGCCGGGCAATGCCAACCGCACTGATCACAGATGGAAGCTTCCTTGAATGTGTAATCTGAATTTAGTTTTGGAATTTACAGGAAAAACCGTGCCAGATCGACCTAAGAACGGGGTTAATCAATTAAGAAATGAGGAAGTTATGCACGGCCAGAAGTTGGACCGACAGAGGGGAAAACGGGTGACCGGCATTCATCCCCAAGGACCAAGACTCGACCCTTGGAAGACCCAACGAGGCCAAAGCGCACCTTGGGACTGGTTAGTCCATGACTGAAGGATCGTGGAGGGCCAAGGGTGCTTCAGAAAGGGGCCATGATGTGAAGAAAGGGCGCTTCGGGCGGCCATGATCACCGCTAGTGGTGTTCTTAGTAGCGGATTACCTTGGTTCATGGAAACAACTATATCTCAGCCGTTCCTCTAAAAAATGATGTAATTATAGGTGCGCTGGAAAGCAGGAAAGATGAGCTACGTAATTCTAAGGCAATAAAGCTCATCCTTGGCCTGTACATAGCTGCACACGGCTCGGCGACCTCGGGTCGCCTAGAATGTGTCCTTATGTACATATAGTCTTGGACAATGACACTTGAATAACAAAAACAGTTTCTCTCAATGTGCCACACGTGTTCCCATAGTCCCCCACAATAATCCGGTACAACGGGGGGCTTTACATATACTGAGAAGTGTGCAACGGCCTCCCCTTGGTCCCCGTTGTCGCCGGTTGGTACTTGTACCCTCCAGTTGAGGCTAGCACACCGTGCCCGATTTCCACTTGGTATCACAACCGTCCTTGGCTCACGGGCACAATCACCTACGTGGGAACCTTTCCTAGTCAGCATAGACCAGCATGCATGTCATCTCTTTGGCGGATTTGTACCTGAGGCGAACAACTCACTTTGGTGACAAGGTGGTAACCTGAGGACGCGTTGAGGACGAAGCTGTACCGGACGCAAACATGACTTCATCCGGCACATTCCCAATGGCCGTGGCATTTTAACGCGCAAGGTGAAGTAACAAAAGCTGCAACATTGCATATGTTACTCGTCGACATGTAGGCAAAGATGAAACTTTTGGGGAAGCAAAATGAGTACCTCAATCAAGAGCTTGCGAAGCGTCCCTTGACAACACCACTAGCAGTTGCCACCGCACCTGGAGCTGTGGTGGGTGTCCCGAGCCCACCCAATCGACAGCTATTTCACCCAAGGAAGAAGAATGGGCCAACTCTACATGCTTAGATACTCGGACTAGAGTTGTAATTCACCGCCATCAGCGTGGATGCCTCGAGGTACGAGGCACACCACGACTATGCGGTGACCTTGTAAAGAGGGGCATCGTTGGATTGGTGGGCCGATGTGATGTGGTCCAATCAACACATCAATGGAGCAGAAATGACCGCCGGCATTGTGGTCGCAAACAAAAACTCAACCCCACTGGCCCTAACCTATAGCAGTTCCGACCCTACCCTAAAATGGGCGACCTTGTGGAAGGGTTTCACGGAGTTGTTGATTAAGCGCTTCACCGTGGGTGATGCGAGGAACAACGCGCGTGATAACCTACGTCAGCTTTGCCAAACTGGCGGTGTTGCCGACTACACCCGCAAGCTTTGTGAGATCGTTGCCAACGATGGCCTTGAATCTCACAAATTGTACTTCCACCATAGCAGCATCCTCAAGAACAACGCATGTGTTGTGACGGTCATGGACGACCTCAATGACGACCAGCCAGGGATGATCGTAGCAGCAGATTGGTACGACTCACGTGTTAAATAGGCTCATCCCAATAGCTGCAATTCTTTTGAAGATGGTTATGGCAAGCAGGCTGAGAGCAATGACACGCTCATGGATATACGAGTATTGCAACATTGTAAGTGCCACAACTGTGTTAAGCCTGGTCACATTGGGCATGATTGTTGGAGTCCAAAGAAAGGAAAAATCTAAGGTAAGCGACAAGGGAAGGGTAATCAATTCACGAGGGAATCTGAGGAAGCAACAAATGATTCAGGAAACAAGGAGTTCCAGGAGTGGATGGCATTACTCCTGGGTCCTCTCAGCCAAAGCTGCCACTTGACCATCCACCCAAATGCCTTATGCTAATTAAGGGGGTTTCTAAGGTCAGGGCATGAAATTCAGGGTATGAGGAGGAGGAGCCCGCACTTGTCTTTGAGGTGCAAGTAGAAGGGGTCAAGGAGAAGGTGGGGAGTCTGTTGGATTATGGCACGAGCCACAATTTTGTGAGCATGGAGTGTGCTCGGAAGTGCGGCCTTGCGCTCACGAGCAAGAAACAGACCGATATCCAAGTGGACGGCATGATTAAAGTGGGGTACCTAGCACATCCCTTCTCCATTTGCATGAGGAGGCTTCCCACAATGATCGTATACCGGGTGTGCCCGATGAAGGATAACTATGTGATCCTTGGTCGTTGCTTCCTCCACAAGTACAACCTCACCGTCAATTGGGAGGCACACAATGTCTCAATGAAGTTCAGAGAGTATCCCCTACCAACGTGGTCCAAGGAAGAGGTTGTGGAGGAGGACGCTTGTTGGGGGGAAGCGTCGCATCGGTCGGTGCCTCACAAGGAGGAATCCGTGCTTATGATGTTGAACTTGTTGCAACTCAAGGGTGCCAGTCAAAAAAGGGAAGTGGCTTTTTTGGTGTTTGTACGAGACATGGAGGAAAATTTTGACAAACGAGAGGATATGGTACCTATTGTGGCGCATGGGATGACTCGTGAGTAGCTGAAGGTCTAAGGCAAGTTTTCTGCGGTACCCGAGGGGCTTCGGAAGGTGTATATGCAGTTCGAGGTCGTTTTCTTGATACCCTCCGGGTATCAAGAAAACGACCGGGTATGCGGTACCCGGTGGGTCTGCCGCCAAAGCGGGACGTGGATCATCAACCTCAAACCCGTAGCGCTCCCGTCTGTTCGTGCAATGTACCACACGAGCAACACGCAACTACACAAGCTCAAGAAGTAGCTGACCAACATGAAGGAGAAGAGCTTTATCCACCCATCCTTGTCTCCTTACGTTGCACCTGTCCTCTTCGTACAAAAAAAGACGAGGGAGATGCGCATGTGTGTGGACTACCGGGCGTTGAACGATATGACCATCACAAACTGATACCCACTTCCAGGTGCCGAGATCCTTCCTCACCCACTATGGTCACTATGAGTACGTCGTGATGCCTTTTGGGTTGACCAATGCGCCGACCACCTTCATGGCGGCGATGAACATCTCTAGGTCATACTTGGATGACTTTATGGTGGGTGTACCTCGACGACATCGTGGTATGTAGCAGGATTGCAGAGGAGCATGGGGAGCATATGAAGAAGGTCCTTGACATTTTTAGGAAGGAGAAGTTTCATGCAAAGCTCTCTAAGTGCGAGTTCATGGTTGAAAGATTGAAATTCCTTGGACACATAATTGGCAATGCACAGATCTCCATGAACACATGCAAGGTGTCCGCCATGCAAGAGTGACTTAAGTTGCGTCGTGTGCACGATGTACAATTGTTCCTTGGTTTTAGAACTACTACCACCACAGGTATACCCTTGGTCATGTGGGAGTGTCAGCGTCCCTCTCAAATCTCACTCGCAAGGATCCCGAGTGGATTTGGGGAGTTAGCAAACAAGAAGCCTTTGAGAATCTCAAAAGGGCTCTGACCTCCGCTCCACACTTGCACTTGGCCGACAACGGCCGTGAGTTTAAAATGGCGATGGATGCATCGGACCTGGACATTGATGGTATCCTTTTGCAAGCTCTTGGAAACAGTTTACAACCGGTCACCTAATACTTGTGCAAGTTGCGTGGGACCGAGTGGAACTACGCCACCTATAACAAGGAGGTGCTCGCCATGGTTGCAATTGTCAAGAACTGGTAGTGCTATCTGAAGGCACAGAAATGCATGTTCTACATCAACCACCACGTGTTGACATACTTCAAGACAGCCAAATATGAGTCGATAGCAAGCGTTTTGGATGGAGTACCTCAAGTTACACTTCGACTACGAGATCGTGTACCGGCCGGGTCGCATCAAGCTAGCTGACATACTCTCATGACAGTAGGACCTACTGATGCGGGTCGCGTCTCCTATCAACCACGAGTATGTATTCCTTGTGAAGCATTACCATGTGCATGGGAAATATAATGCTTGGAGATTTTTCTTTGAGGCGTCCTATTGGCGACGACGCAGCACGTAACAGGTGGTGAGTCCCGCCGTGCCGGCACTTCGGCACCTGATTTTGGAGGAATGCCATGCCAGTGGCCCGAGCGGTCACTTATCCACAATTGATTGATTCTTTTGGTGGTCCACCATGTCGTCGGAGGTGGCTGAATTCAGCCAGATTTGTCACGTGTACCAGTGCCACAAGGCACGGAGGACAAAGATCCATGATCCCCTCCTACCCTTGCCCATCCTCGAGCAGCCGTGGCACGACATCTCCATGGATTTCATCATGATCTTGCCCGAGACAGCGATAGGGCACAATGCGGTGTTGGTGGTGGTAGATCACTTTAGCAAGGTGTCGCAATTCATCGCGATGCAAGATATGGTGAGCGTAGGAGGCACATCGTGGCTGTTCCTTGAGCACATAGTACACCTACATGGTGTGGCGCTGTCTGTTATGAGCGACCGTGACCCGCGCTTCACGAGAAAGTTCAGGCGAGAACTCATGGAGTGGCATGGTAGCAAGATGCATCTGCTGACAGTTTTTCATCGCCAAACTGATGGACAAATGGAGTGGACAAACAAGATACTAGAACAACTCCTACATACAGTGGGTAACCCAGACGAGACGTTGTGGGACCTGCTCTTGCCGGTCGCTGAACTGGTGGACAAATCCTTCACGCCCACCTCCATTGGCAAGGTGCCTTTCGAGGTGGTGAACAGGACGGTGCCCGCCATACCCCTTAATTTGCACATCGCAAGCAACCTGCCCGCGGTGGAGTCTACCGCATGTGACTTCAGGAAGATTTGGGTGGCGACGTGACATGCATTGGCAAAGATGCAAGAGCAGCAGAAAGTGCAACCGGACCACCGACGTGCAGACGCAACGCTCAAGGTTAGTGATTGTGTGCTTAACAGCGTGCATGTCAAGGTTCGCGCGGTCCGATTGGACAAGTTGCAACCCCGGTGGCTTGGCCCGTTTGAGGCGCTCGAAATGCGGACGTCCGTAGAGGCGCGGTTGGCTCTTCCGCCTTGCATGCCAGTTTACAACGTATTCTAAACCTCCAAGCTCAAGCTCTACCATGATCCAGCTGAGAGTTTTTCTGGCTGCTGTTCTGAGCCTCCCCCTTTGGTGGTCATCGAGGGCAAGCAAGAGTTTGAGATGGAGGCTATCCTAGCGCACCGTTGTCATGGCCAGGGATTGGAGTATGTAGTCATGTGGAAGGACTAAGTTGAAGCCCACAAATCACGGGAGCCTTCCCACAACTTCAACATTGGCGGGATGAATACCGTCCTCCAGGATTATCAAGAGCGGACCGGGACGGCTCGCTTCTAAAAGGGGGGAGGGGGTAGTGTAAGCCAGACATTTCCAATGGTACTGATCACGGCTTGACGCTTCTTTTGAGGTACAATCTGACTTCAGATTTGGAATCTACAGAACAAACCATGCGAGATCAACCTAAGAATGGGGTCGATCCATCAATAATTGAGGAAGTTAAGCCCGGAGAAATGTTGGACCGGCTAACGGGAAAACAAGTGACAGGAATTCATTCCCAAGGAGCAAGGCTCGACCCTCGGAAGACCCAATGAGGGCGAAGTGCACCCTGAGGCCTGGTTAGTCAATGAATGAAGGATCATTGAGGGCCAAGAGTGCTTCGGAATGGTGCCTTGATATGTTATGGCTAGGAAGGGTGCTTCGGACAGTCGTCATGGCTCCTAGAGGTGCTGCCAGCGGGAGATGACCGTGGTTCACAGAAATGGCCATGTCTCGACCGTTTCTCCGCGGAATGATACATTTCTTGGTACGTTGGAAAAATTGGATGATGAATACGCGATTTTGAGGCAATAGTTCTTATCCTTGGCCTTTAGGGAGCCACACACGTTTCGGTGACGCCGGGTTGCCTGGAATGTGTCATCATGAACATGATGACACATTCTACACTTCCGCATACACTAGTAGGTATGCACCGGCCTCTCCTTAATCGCCGTTGTGGTCGGTTGGTGCTTGCATCCTTCATTTGAGGCTAGCACACCGCACCCGCTTTACAGAGATGGAGGAGCTTCTTGCATTTTCATCAGCAACGACATGGGCTAGAAGCAAGGTTTAGAGACTGAGCGAGGGTATTTGAATGAAAAACCATCAACGGACAACTGTAGACCTGTCCACTTGGCAAACCACTCCGACTGAAAATCAGAGATCTGCACGACATAATGGTCTGGAGAACTTTCTCGATGAGCGACCACAAAATCATCCTCAGGATGATTTTGAGGTCCCTGTACCGGCACAATCTTCAAGTGGAGAGCAGCGGATCAGTCTATGTCTGCATGGTTGGCTGAAAACGACACCTGTATCTGGTCAAGCGACCCACGGCACAACGGAGGTTACGGGAAGCATAGAGGTGGAATTAGTAGAGGAAGTAGTAGCAGACATAAAATGCCAGCCGATATCTCTATACGTGGCCAAGAGATACTTGAAGCGTGGAGCTCAAGCGTGGCTAGTCCACATGGAAATAGGAAAAGTGGAAGAAATCACAGCTGTCGAGGCGACGGTGATGGTCTGAATACCTGAGAAGTTTGCAGTCTTATCGGAGGATTTTGCATCACCCATCGAGGAGTTCAAAGGGATTTTCCTTGGAAAACTGCCTCAAGAGTTACCTTTATAATGGAAATTTTATCGTCAAATAGATGTGAAGTCGAGCGGCAGACCGGCGGTGAAGGGGACCGATTGGATAAGCGATCACGAGCTAATCGAACTAAAGAAACAGATGGACAAGATGCTCCGACAGGTGTTCATCAGACCTTCCACACCACCTTGCCTGGACGCTATACTTTTTGTGAAAAAGAAAACAAGGGAGATGCGGATGTGCATGGACTACCAAGAGTTGAACAACATAACCATCAAGAACAGCTATCCTCTTCCACGAGTAGAATTTTTTTACCAACTCCGTGGCCGCCAAATTCTGAAGAGGATCGACCTACAAAGCGGCTATCATAAGATCCGCGTATCTGAGAAGGACCTCAAGAAGAAGCCATTCTGCACCAAATACAGGCACTTTGAGTTCATGGTTGTACCATTCGGACTCACAAATGTACCCACACACACTTTTTGGCGGCAATGAACAACATGTTTCATCCGTACATTGATGAATTTGTTGTCGTGTACCTCGATGACATTGTGGTGTATAGCCGCACCCATGAAGGGCACGATGGACATCTTAAAAAAATTCTTGAGATTTCACAAAGAGAGAATGTTTTCAAAACACTGTGCAAATGTGTCTTAGGTTGTCCTTGAATTGAGTTTTTGAGCTACACCATCCGCAGCAGGCAAATCTTCATGGACTTAGAAGATAGTGGTTGCAATCGCTCACTCGCTGACACCCATAAAAACTTGGGATGTCCAAGTATTTGGGCTTCTACAACTACAACCATCGATTCATAAATGACTACGTCTGAGTGTCGATGCCTCTCTCCGATCTCACTCAGAAAACCACCAAGTGGAATTTGGAGGACAAGGAATAATGAGCGTTCAACTGTTTGAGAAACGCTTTGACCTTGGCGCTAGCCTTACAATCGGCAGATCTAGCAGTGGATTGCATCATGGCCAACGACGCGCCAGATTGAGCCATCGGAGCCGTTATACTCCAAGACAACCATGGTGGAGAATGAGCGGTTGTGCATATGTCAAAAAAACTACACGGGCTGGAGCTCAGCTACAAAGTGTACGAGAAAACAAATACTCGTAGTTGTGCACACTTTCAAAACATGGTTGTGCTACCTTGTGTACCAATGATGCATCGTTCGCACCAACAATCACATGCTGAGATACCTCAAGACTCAGCCAAATTTGAGCCATAGTTAAACTCAATGGCTGGAGTTCCTTGAGTCCAACTTTGCCTAGGAAATTGAGGAGTTATGGTTAATCGCCTCAAATTCATGCACTTGTTGATTTGTGTATCAAAATGTGAATTCCTGCATGCAAACATTTTTCGCAAAACATCCACATGAACACATGTTAGCAAATCCCAGATGTACATTTCTTGTTTTGAAGGAAAACAATAATGTAGTCTATGTGATATTTAGTAGTTTCTGTGAACCATCCATGTTCAATAGTTTGTTGAATTCACAATACGCTTGTTGATACACAGTCTCACGGGTGAGGTCATTGGTCATATATGACATCGAGTACCGACCTGGAAAAACAAGTCCAGCTGATGCTCTAAGTCAGTGACCAGATTAAAATGGTTGAGATTAGCGCATTGTTTTTCGAACAAGACCCGTTTCTCTCAAGGGTGTTTGCAAAAGGTTATAAGGAGTGCGTCGGGTATGACAAGACCAAATTCTGATTCGAGTACCCCTACTGGCAACAGTCAATCACTCGCCAGGTCTTTGTTCCACCAAGCGAGGATCTTCGGGGAAAGCTATTGGAGGATTGTCACAACACCGGTCTAGGTGGACATTTTGATAAAGACAAGATGCTTAAGAAGCTGGCAAAATACTACTGGTAGGACAAGATGCAGACCAACATTTCAGCCTTCTGCAAATCACATGATACTTGTCAGAGAGAAAGATATCGTCGCACGAGGCCACCCGGTCTACTCCAACCTCTACCTATTCCAACGGAGCTATTGATCTACATCAGCATGAAGTTTGTGAAGGGATTGTCCACCACCCCTGAATGCTATGACGCCATCCTCATCATTGTGGACAGGTTTTCAAAATGTCACACTTCATCCTGACGATAACCACCATCACCAAAGAAGGAATAGCGTGGATATCTCTGAAAAGTATTGTATGGCTACAAGGCATGCCACATACCATCATCAGCGATAGAGACGGCCGTTTCACTAGCTATTCTTGGCGGGAATTGATGACGTGTTATGGCAGTCGGATCCACCTGTCAACGGTGTTCCATCCTCGAACCGATGGGAAAACAGAGCAAACCAATGACAAACTTGAACGACTTCTTTGCACATTATGCGAGTTGCACTGCACTGATTGGGCAGCCAATCTGTCGGCCGCCAAAATTGCATACAAATCTACCAGTTCCACTGCAACTAGTAAATTTCGTTTGAAAGTGGTCTAGGGCAAACCTCCCGCCAACCCGGCAGGTTTGCAGAGTCGAATCAACATCCCCGCAGACGACATCCACCACAGGGACTTCGCAAGAATTTGGGACAAAACACAACAAAACCTCGTGAAAATTCAAGTAGCTATGAAGCCAGGAGCTGACCTTCATCACAGTAATGACGTGTTCTATGTTGGCGATCGCATCCTCCTCAGCTCACAGAAAATCAAACTCTGAGGAAAAGACTTTGCAAAGCTCAAACCCCGCTGGTTGGGACTGATTAACATTGAGTGAATTCAAACCTCTGTCATCACTCGACTTTACCTGCCCGATAGCATGGAAATCCATCCTGTCTTCCATATCAGCAAGCTCAAGCACTACTAGGATCCTAGTACACACTTGCCTGATAGAGATGCCGCACCCCCACCTCCTGTACAAGTGGACAGGGATACGGTTTTTGTGATTGAAGACGTCCTCAGACATCAATTCCATGGTAAAATGACCGAGTATGTGGTCAAGTGGCATGGCTACGATGCCACCAAAAACAGCCCTATGGGAGTCCTATGGAAACCTCGGGGATGTCGATCATCTGATCAACGGCTACTACAGTTGTCAACGGCCTTTGTCTGCTAACGCGCCGGGATGTAAGGGCTAAATGGGGGTGAAGTGTTGTATCCCTGACATACACGGGCCCCTCAAATCTGCGAGTGGCAATTTCTTTCTTTACATTCATGGCCCACAACACGTCTACCTCAAGATGTTTGCTTAGTTCGGTCGAGGGAATTTTGGCCAGCTGCACCGACCTCCACTGTTCCATTCCAAAAGTTTTTGACAACTCTTACATCTACCAGAAGGATGGATAGAAGTTTCGCAAAATGTATAATTGTTTGAATATTCTTCGGTTGACTTCTCAATAGTGCAGAATCTTTATAAAACCGCACCTCGATATTCTCAAAGCCCTCCAACTGCTCGGTCGAGCTTCTTGAAGCAGTCACTCAAAGCGTGACCTCACACGCATCACTCAGACTGAGCGCCGAGGACCCAACATATGCCCCATTCTCTTTCTTGGAATTGTATATGTTTACTCGGCTCACTTGACACTTGTCATCGAAGAACACTTACTGCTTTGTAAAGATTATCCATTTGTCCCCAATCCTCGAATTGTCCTTTGCCTCGCACCTCATCCCTGTGAACCACCTGCATTGTGCTCAATGTAACAGGAGTCTCCGGTTGATGAGGAATCAGATATGCTTGAAAGCTTGTGGCCTTTGCCGACCCATCACCAGTAATAAGGAA
Organism: Penium margaritaceum; assembly: GCA_023375785.1. NCBI lineage: Eukaryota > Viridiplantae > Streptophyta > Zygnematophyceae > Desmidiales > Peniaceae > Penium > Penium margaritaceum. Next base: position 200,431 of record SZWC01001943.1, read on the forward strand.
ATTGAGAAAAATAGGATTATCTCACCATTTTATTTGCTGAAAAAACCTCCCACTAGGTTCCCTTCAACAATGTTTGGATGGATGGGATCTATGCCATCCATGTGGTGAAGCATCACATGGTAGCCTGAGTGTAACATTCTCCACTTATCACCAACATGTCATCCATTTACACCTTGACAGTGATTTTAACATCTGATGTATATCTCATGTTCTACACCATATAACTTATCAATAATTCTTTCTCTCCTCATAAGAGTGGTTGTTTCTTTTATCAAGGGGTTCTATGTTATGAAGGCGGAATAGGAAATGATCCAAAGGTAAAAGGCAGTGGATGTTACACCAAGCAAAGCGTGGATGGTTCACAGGAATGAGATGCAAAGCACAAGACCATTCAGGGAATTAGTACATTTGGATGATTTTTACTTTACAAAATGAAATTCTATGACAAGTGTAAAAAATGTTGAGCATATACATAAAAAATTGAAACACAATGAATCATGTCTTGGGTCTTGGCATTTCGAGTCGAGCAACACGTGCAATGTAATGTTGTGTGTGGTCACTTCAAGAAACTCCGACAAGAAGTTGGGGAGGTTTGAGAATATCAATGGTGGTTATACAAATGCTGGCATCTTTGAGAAGTCCACCAAATAAAATCAAAACATCCATGCAGTGCACAACACTTCTTTTGACCCTTCTTAAAAGTGATCAAATGTGAAGAACCCTTTGGAAGTAGAATGCCAGAGGTTGGGTGTAACGGATGTGACTCCAGGTCCTACACTGAAGTCGTCCCCAAACTTTACATAATGGCATCTAATGCTCGCTGGAGGAGTTTTCCCCACCACGTCACTCTGGAGGTAATCTTCATCAACAATGCCCATAGGGAGACTCATTAACTTTTAGTATCCAGAAGCCCATTATTTTTGACCTCGCCCCTTCATTTTGGGTCCCAAATTAGGTGGTGCATTACCCCGAACTCCTGAGTTCGCACGAGTTTTTTGGTTACAGAAGTTGAAACCTTACACTAGAAAACTTAGTTTTGTTTTTAGACTGTCAGTGCCAAACCGTCTCATGCAATGAACGTTTGGCAATTATGCAACGTCAATGCTTTTTTTCTCTGATGCACGCTCTAGCTTGCTGTCTCCCCTCATCTTGCTCATCTGTTAAGGCGAGGAGGAGGGGGCGAGGACGAGGGCTCGAGGCCACGGGCTTTGGCCCTCAAGGCCGTGCAGCATCCTGGCCGCCGATCGAGTGACCAGATCGATCGGCAGGCTAGGTGGCCGGCCAATGGCCTGCTTGTCACCTCATCAGCCTCTGGCTATCCAACCAGCCGGCCGCCAACTGGCCAGTGGCCAACGAAGGGCTGGCCACCGTCTAGCACTCCCCTTGTTGAGGGATGTTATTCAACCACTCCTCACGAGAGCAAGGAGGGAGGGAGGGTCAAATTGGCCCTCCTGCTACATTCCTCCCCGCTTATTATGAGCTGTTTTGGTTCATGAACAACAAGTATGATTGTCAGATAGTGAGTTGTTGACATTGTGAAAGAAAACTAATCATTTCAATCACCTGCCAGACATGAAAACGCATTTTGTGCCTTTATATTTCGATGCTTAAGTCCTAAATTTTCAGTGCCAAAAGGCACGACCTCAAAGAGCTCTCTTCATCACATGAGCAGAGGGCTTCAACAAAAGCCACCTTCAAAAGTACATCTTTGTGACATCAACAAAAGAGTATCAGGCATATTGCCTACATCATCAACCTCACCCCTTTAGTGACCACTTAAGGAACTCATTCTCATCTGTCTATACAAATGTTTTATTGTGAAGATGCTCTCATATACTGGGAGGCTCTCAGAGTTTAAGCCTACTACTTTCAGTCCACCTGAACTCTGAGTTCTCTCAGGCCCCAATATTTGGGATGCAAGGCAGTACTTTCACACACGTGGGAGGCGTGGCCTGTCTGAGTACTCAATGATCTATCTTGTTTTTCAGTGAGTGTGATTTAGAGATTATGTGTATTCCTAGCCTGCTCCAACTAGTGAAAAATCGACCGAAACAAGTAACAAATAATACATCTGCTTTTTTTGGCCCAGAGGACCGCCAAGTCGCTCTGGCGAATGATCCACCGGATGCTAGTAGTACACATTGTTACTGAGGGACTTTGCCAAAATCCTGGCTCAGAGTAAAAAACTCAGTAGTATGGTTTGTTACTAAGGGACAGACAAAATTGTGACTGCAGGTCCGCGGACAGGTTTCAAACCCTGTCACACCCCATCATCAAACACAACCCAAAACTGGCTAAGGTGCGTCAAAATAGTGCAGGAGATCCCTCCATCAGGTGCAAAGGGATCTGCGCCTTCGGAAGGGCGCTTCGCACGTGAAGGAAGGTGCCACAGTGTGTGCGCACCATAGAGGCATTAGGCATTTTTGTGGTGGGTGAGACCTGCGCTTTGGCAAGCATAACTGGGGCTACAATTGGCCGGATCAAGAATGGGTTGCGTTGTACTTTTGCCCCTTAGCATGCTTGAGGCGACGGCGGGAGGCATTGACGAGCCACTGGAGGGGGGAAAATCCTTGCAGTTTCCTCCAGCTACCTAAGGAGTGCTCTAAATCCAGAATGGATTCATGTTCCTGAATATTGACGAGTTGCTAAATCCGGTGGAAGTTGTTTCACTGGAATCGGACAAGTAACAAGGGAGATATGAGTTTCTAAAGTTGGGGTGTGCGTGGTGGCTCTGGGAGTCGGCTGCGGTTCGATTGCTGGTGAAAAATCCACTGAAATGAGTAACGAATGTAAATTTGGTGTGTTCACCCCGGAAGACTGCCGAGGCGTCTGGTAGATGAGATTGACCGGAACCAGTAGTGCAGGTTGTTACTGAGGGACTTAGCCAAAATCCTGGCTCGGACTCCAAAACTCAATTGTACAGTTTCTTACTCGAGCCTTGAACCGACGTCATGATGTTGACTTTGATTCTTTGTGTCGGGGGCGGGAAGCGGCGCGATGAAGTTGTCCGCGAGAACCTGCAACTGTTGCCAAATCCGCCAGAGGGATTGGCGAACCAAATCAGACCCACAAAATTCTTCTGTTTTGGAGGTGATTTTTGCCTATATGGCATCGTTCCCACAATCTGGATAACATCCTATCGGTGGAAATAACTAGAATCAGACAAAATTCCTGTGATGTTGATTCTAATGAAAAACGTGATTTAGGACATCATTTGAAGCAGCATCTACGGTCATGACATTGGTTCAAGGACTCGGGGATGGTCAAAATTCCGACTGCAGGTCCTTGGACAGAATTCAAACCACATCAATCTCCATCACCAAACTCGATGATTAACTCATGGAAACACATCCCAAACGCGCAAGGTGTAGGATCATTTGCACCTTCGGAAAGGCATTTTGATGGGTCCTTGATGCGTGAGGGCACCTTGGCATGCAACATGGTGCAAACTGCAGACAGAGTAGCTGCATTGGGGTGTCGCGCTTTGGCTGACATAGCGGGAGCTACGATGTTCCTAATCACAGGCGGTTTGGTGCGCTGAGAAGCTTGTGACTAGCCCTATAACTCATCAATTCAACTCCATCTTAAAGAGCTAATGTAAGATTACGATATTCCCTTGGCAAAAGTGACTATATCGCAACTCTGTCCAACTCCCACAAACATAGCGTGATGCGACCCAAAAGCTCAAGTTTAAAGTCACAAATCACACCAAAAGTAGCCGTGAATAAGTGAAGAAAATTGAGGAAACGTTGGAACTGCCACCAACCAGGATGATTCTCTTACAAAGGGTCATGGACCCACCCGTCCTGACCAGTCTACACATTGCTCACGGCTTTCGCGGCAGACGGGATTGTCGACGCAGACGATATCACCGTCAAACTCTAAGGTCCAGGAGTGGGAGACTGCACAAATGGCACAGAAGGAGACGCAGCCTGTCCAGGAGTGGAAGACTGCACAAATGGCACAGAAGGAGACATAGCCCATCCAGAAGTATGCAGGTGGCCCAGACTTTGGGCTATGGAGATGGTACTTTGAGCTCCACCTCGCACATAAGGGGCTGTTGGAGGTTATGAAAGGAATGGAAGTCCTCGACGAAGCGACAGCAATGGAAGTGCACAAGGAGGCCTTTGCAAAGAAGAACATGGAGGCGCACATGTTGCTGGTGTCCGGGAGAGCTGAGTCACAGCGGGGCTACTTCCAGGGCTGCATGTCGGCAGTCAAATCTTGGCAAAAGCTTTGCGCCATTCATCAATCCAAGTCACTGGTGACAAAAATCTTCGCAATGAAGTGGCTCTTGATGGTGAGAATTCAGGAGGGAGATAATTTTATCTTCATAATGCAGCAGATTGAGTCACTCACCTCAAAATGCAATGACATGGGGTGGAAGATGGACACGCAGCTGTTGGCAATGGCCCTCCTCATGACCCTTCCTGACAGTTGGAGCCTTCTCACCACCCACTTAGGAGGATGGTCAAAGGACAAGTTCACCTATGGCGTGCCCGTCGAGTACATCCGCAACGAGGCACAATGACAGAGCTGCGGGGAGTCCTCATCTTCCTCATTAGCTTTTGTCACCTAAACGCGTGGTGGCGGAAGCGGGGGCAAGGGAAGTGGCAGACATGGCAAGTAGGGCACCAAGAAAGGTGCACGTCATAACTGCGGCAAGGAGGGCCACAGGGCCCATGAGTGCAGTGAGGAGGCAAAGGCCGGTGGCAAGAACTCCAAAGGCAAGATGGTGCTCCGCAACAACACTCAATCCCCTACCTCAAGAAGGCGAACCGGCGATGCCTTGACTCCGGAGCAGAGGAGCATACCCAGGTTGAGAAGGTCAGGTTCATCAACTTTACCAAGTCTAGTAAGTCCATGGTGGTCGCAAACGACAATGTCAAGCCGGCGGGTGGCCAAGGAGATGTGGATGTGGAGGTGGTGGTTGGTGGGAAACAGGTGAAGCGCGTCATCAAGGACGTGCAGCACGTACCTGGCTTGGCTAACATTCTAAGTGTCAGCCGCTTGACGGACAAGGGGTATGAGGTGCTCTTAAGGAGAAAGGGGTCAGTCGTCCGGAAGGACAGTGGTAGCAAGCCCATGCTAGAGGCTAAACGCAAGGGAGGCCTCTACATCGTGGAGTCCAAGGTGATCTCCGCGGCGACAAATTGAGCAGACTTGCGAGAACGCACTGTCAACCTGACCAAGGAATGGGAAGCTAATTCAGAGCTCTGGCACCGACGGATGGGGCATTCCTCACCCATTGTTGTGAAGGAGATGGTGAAGCGCGAGCTGGTATGCAGCCTCGTCATCAATGGTGTGGTAGTTGTGACGGATGCAACAATGCACAAAAAGTGCGATCCTTGCATTTTGGGCAAAGCACAGTGCAAAAGGTTCAACAAGAACGTGAATCATGCCTTGGACCTGTTTGGGTTCGTGCATAGTGACGTGTGTGAGCTATTCAAGACAACATGAAATTGCGGTGCACATTACTTTGTCACCTTCATTGATGACAACAGAAAAAAAATCTATGTGTACTTCATGAAGCAGAAAGGTGAGGTCTTGCACCAGCCCAAGGAGTATATCGCCTTGGTGGAGAGGCAAACTGACCAGAAGGTTTGAGTACTACACAGCGATAATGGCGGAAAGTACGTGGGCTGAAGCGGGTGGATGAAACACCAGGGTATAAAATGGGAACAAACTACACTGTATTCACCTCACTCTAATGGCGTGGTGGAGTGGGCAAACCAGAAGCTGTTGAACCTGGTACGGGCTGTGTTGGTGGATGCAGAATATTCTTGACAAAAGCTGTGTGTACGGCAAGCTACACCATCAACATCACTCCTATAGTGGTGCTGAAGGGGAAGAGCAGATGGAAGACATTGCACGAGGTTTGGAGCGGGAACAAGCCAAGTGTTGGATGATGGAAACTGGGGCAGCCCTCAGGGAGGTGATCAGGCTCACTTAGAGCCGCCTAGGCAGGACCAACTGTTTGTGAGAGGGGGTTGCAGGTTGCACAGACAGAAATTACGGAAGCAAATATAGGTTTGCAGAGGATGCGAATATCTGAATCAACTCTTGAGTGCAAAATTACATTGTCACAGCTTTCTAACAAGCCCTTATATGCCTCATTTGGCCTAGGGAGCACTGAGATACACTCTGTCAAAGTCTACCCTCTAGCACACTCTCCTAGCCTAGCGGGATGAGCGGCAGTCACCTTGTCACACAAGAGAATTATGTCTCACACCACTTGGACGACCAACAATCGTGGTCTGCACCTTCCTTGAAGTCTCTTGGAGGTCCTCCAGCCGCCTTTTCTCCTTGAAGGCCGCTCTCAGCCNATTGTCACAGCTTTCTAACAAGCCCTTATATGCCTCATTTGGCCTAGGGAGCACTGAGATACACTCTGTCAAAGTCTACCCTCTAGCACACTCTCCTAGCCTAGCGGGATGAGCGGCAGTCACCTTGTCACACAAGAGAATTATGTCTCACACCACTTGGACGACCAACAATCGTGGTCTGCACCTTCTTTGAAGTCTCTTGGAGGCCCTCCAGCCACCTTTTATCCTTGAAGGCCACTCTCAGCCGTCCTGGACAATAATCCTGCCGCCTTTTGAGCTCAAAAGGCTCAGGTCGTCACTTGAACCCGACCCATGATCTCCAAACTTTGGAAATCCATATCTCACTCAAACGGAATCCGTATCGAGTTCCGTAAAGTGCGTTGGAACCTGTGAAACATCCTCTATGAAACTGTCATGCAGATGATTTTTATCGAGCAACCTATTGTTTTCACAATCTGGCACTCTCATATCCATCATTCTCCCACTTTGGGAGAATAAACATCACACAAGTCTGCACTGTCCCCTCAGCTGCTGAAAGCGGTGCGCTGCCAGCGGCTTGGTCAAGAAGTCTGCCAGCATCATGCTTGAAGGGCAGAACTTGATCTGCATGACCTGCTTTGCCACAAGCTCACGGATGAAGTGATACCGCAAGTCGATGTGCTTGGTGCGGGCGTGAAACTCGGCGTTCTTCGTCAGAGCAATGGCGCTCATGTTGTCACAGTAGATGGTGGTGGCTGTGGTCTGCTGCTGTCCAAGGCTTGCTAGCAGCTCACGCAGCCACACAAATTCCTTTGCTGCTTCACTGAGGGCGATGTACTCTGCTTCGGTGGAGGAGAGGGCAACGCACTCTTGCTTTTTGCTCCTCCAACTGATTGCACCTCCCCTGAGCAGAAACACAAACCCACTAATTGACCACCTTGTGTCCAGGTCACCTCCCCAATCTGCGTCACTGTAGCCGATGAGGATGGGACTGTTGTTGCTGTTGAAGGTGAGGTAAAGGCTGCTGCAGCTGTCGAGGTAGCGCAGCACGCGCTTGACTGCCTCCCAATGCGGCACACCCGGATTCGTACAAAACTTGCTTAACACTCCCACTGCTTGGCTGATGTCGAGGCGCATGCCGACTGCTGCATACATGAGACTTCCAACTGCTGCTTGGTACGGCACTGCTTCCATGCGACTGCTCTCATGCATGCTGTGGGGAGTCTGCGTCATGCTCAGCTTCGCTCCCACTTCCAGTGGTGTTGTTGCTTTGCGCGCTCATGCCTTGTTGAAGCGCTGGATGATGTCTCTCATGTACGTGCTCTGTGACAACTCCAAAGTCTGCTACTGCTGGTTGCGCTTGACCTGAAGGCCAAGGTAGTAACTGAGCTCTCCCATGTCTTTCATGTCAAACCTGGCAGCAAGGGACTGCTTCACATCGTCCAAAAGAGACTTGGAGTCAGATGCAATGAGCAGATCATCAACATAGAGCAAGATGATGATCTGGTTTGCCTCTTGTGTACGCCCATAGACAGCATGGTCTGCTTCACTGTGCACAAAGCCAAGGCCAGCTAACTGCTCATCCATCTTGTGGTACCATGCTCGCGGGGCTTGCTTCAGGCCGTAGAGGGCCTTCACAGGCTTGCACACCAAACCTTCCTTCCCTTCCACGACATACCCCTCCGGCTGCTCCATGTACACATCCTCCTCAAGGTCACCATTCAGAAATGCACACGTCACATCCATGTGGTGCACCTCCTAGTCCATAGCAGCAGCAAGAGCGAGGATCGCTCGGATGGATGGGATCTTAGCGACAGGTGCAAATGTCTCATTGTAATCCACACCCTCAGTCTGCGCATACCCCTTTGCAACCAGCCGTGCTTTGTACCTGAGAAACATACCATCCGCACCACGCTTGCGCCTGAATATCCACCGGCATCAGATCACCCGGCTGCCGCGTGGAGCCTCCTCGAGATTCCAGGTGCCGTTCTTCATGAGCGCACCATACTCCTCATCTGCTGTGCCACGCAAATCTGCTGCCTCTGCATGGCTTCAGCAAATGTGGCTGGGACATTGGTGACTATGAGGAAGAGAAGCTTGAGGTCAGACGACTCCGTTGGTGGTGGAACGGTGCACAAGTTCACCAGCTCCTCCAGCAGCCTTTGTTTGTTTGCGAGGCGCTCGGATCGCCTTAGCGGCTCCCCACTGTCCTTTGCACCTTTGTTGAGGCGTGCAGATCGTCGTGCCAGCTGCTGTGCGTTGCTTTGCTGCTCCTCCTCATCAGATTCTACTGCCAGCTCTTTCTCCTTCTCAGCTCCCTCCACCTCCTTGTTGTTGCCACTGTCTCCGCCATCTTTCGCACCGCCCTCTACTGCTACCGGTACTTCTCCCAATTCTGGTACAAGTGCGGGAGCAAGCGGAACTGTCGACATAGGGCTCTAAGTCCAGCCCTTCACTTCCCCTTGGAAGACCACGTCACGGCTCTGGATGATCTTGCGTGCGGCGAGGTTGTACAGGCGGTATCCCATGGTGTTGTAGCTGAGGAAGGCCGCATTCACCGACTTTGCGTCCAGCTTGTTACGGCTGCTGGTAGGCACGTGCACGAACGCGCCACACCTGAAAACTTTCAGGTGCGTCACTGTTGGCATGCGTCCCGTCCACGCCTCCTCCGGTGTCATCAGTGGCACGGCGCGCGTAGGGCTTTGGTTCTTCAGGTACACGGCGGTATTGATCGCTTCCGCCCAAAAGGCTGGCGGGAGCCCCACATCTTGGAGCATGCTATGAACACGCTCCATGAGCGTGCGAATCGTGCATTCAGCCACGCCATTCAGCTGTAGTGTTCCAGGTGCGGTGACCTCGTGCTTGATCCCGCGACGCTTGAGGAAGGTGCGGAACTCGTTGGAGAGGTACTCTCTTTCACCATCGGTGCGAAGCACCTTCAACCGCCTGCCACTCTCATTCTGTGCAGCAGCAATCCACACCTTGAAAGCATCAAAGCACTTATCCTTTCCAGCCAGGAACAACACCCACGTCTTCCTCGACTTGTCATCAATGAACGTGACAAAGTACAACTTGCCGGACAAGGATTGTGATGGCATGGGACCGCACAAATCAGAGTGAACGAGTGAGAGAAGCTCAGCTGTCCCCTTTCCCTCTCCCGTGAAAGGAGCGCGGGCTTGCTTCCCTTCAATGCAGTTCTCACAAGCCGATGCACTAGTCGCTTCACTCCCTTGAGCTCCGGGCCGCAGACCATCTGCTACATGGAGATGATGGTGCCAAAGCCGAGGTGACCGAGCCGGCGATGCCACAGGCCAATGTCGTGTTTTCCCTCTCTTGTCGCCAACGCTGAGTCGGCTTCCTTCTCCGACGCCACGTAGAGGCGGTAAAGACTGTCATCCTTGTTCGCTTTTGCAAGAACATGGTCTGCACAAGCAGAGATGGTGCAGCCACCATTCTCAAAGCAAACCTGCATGCCTTCGGAGATGAGAGATGAGACAGAGAGGAGGTTAGCTGCCAGCCCCGGAACATGGAGCATTCCCTTCACACGACATTCCATGTGCTTACCCTCAACGGAAGCACAAAACACAACCTCACCCTCCCTAATCGCCATTTGCACATGGATGTCCCCCATGTACACCCGAAGAGGCTCAATGATGGTGTGGACAACGAACCACTCCCGGCGACACGTCATGTGCCGCTTGGCTCCCGAGTCGATGATCCAAAACAGGGCGGTGTTGTCGGAGATGTGCAGGACCCGGATGGTTGTCATGAATCCACTCTCCCAATCTGCGGTGTTCGCGGAAGCGTCGGACTGTTTTCCCGCTCCTACTCCAGCCGTAAGGTCCGCCTTCTTCTTCCGGCATTCGCGCGCCCAATGGCCCGGCTTCTTGCAGTAGTGGCAGTTCCCCTTCTTCTTCCCTCCTTCGCCGTTGCTCCTCGTTGATGTAGCACCGCCCCCATGACCAAAGTTGGTGATGAGAGCGATGTCCAGCCCGCTTCCGCCCTCCTCTCCCTTGCGCCGCTCCTCCTCAAACAGCAGGCTCTCCTCCACATCATTGAGGGAGAGCTTGTCACCACGCTGGTCCAGGGCAACAATGAGAGGAGTGTAGCTGCTAGGAAGGCCAGAGAGGATGGTAAGCATGAGCACACGCTCCTTGACAGGGTCCTCAATCACAGCAAGCTGGTCAGAGAGAGATTTCACCATGTTGATGTAGTCAATCATGGATCTGGACTCATCCATCTTCACACTGTGAAAGCGACGACACAGCTGCATGTTCATGAGGATTAATTTGGAAGCATAACTGGAATCAAGCTTCTTCCAAACCTCCTTTGGCGTGAGGATGCCACAGACGAGGAGTTGCTGCCGTTCGGCGAGGTGGACGTAGATGGTTGCGAGGGCGCGGTCACGCTTCTCGCAATAGGTACGAGCCTCGACAGGGGATAGGGAGCTTTCTTCTGGTTCCTTCTCCTTCTCATCCACTTGGCTCCAGAGACCATTCGCCATCAGCACCATCTTCATGTTGTTGCCCCAGTTGAAGAAGTTCTTGCCTTCGAACTTGGCGATGTTGACGCCGGCCACCACGGAAGCGGATGTCGCCATGGTAGTGCAACGTTCAGCCCACAAACGGATCTCTCACACAACAGGGTGCAAGGAATGCCTCAAGGATGAGAAAAACCCTTGTTCTAGCTCTGATATCACTAATGGAAACTGGGGCAGCCCTCAGGGAGGTGATCAGGCTCACTTAGAGCCGCCTAGGCAGGACCAACTGTTTGTGAGAGGGGGTTGCAGGTTGCACAGACAGAAATTATGGAAGCAAATTTAGGTTTGAAGAGGATGCGAATGTCTGAATCAACTCTTGAGTGAGAAATTAAATTGTCACAGCTTTCTAACAAGCTCTTATATGCCTCATTTGGCCTAGGGAGCACTGAGATACACTCTGTCAAAGTCTACCCTCTAGCACACTCTCCTAGCCTAGCGGGATGAGCGGCAGTCACCTTGTCACACAAGAGAATTATGTCTCACACCACTTGGACGACCAACAATCATGGTCTGCACCTTCCTTGAAGTCTCTTGGAGGTCTTCCAGCCACCTTTTCTCCTTGAAGGCCGCTCTCAGCCGTCCTGGACAATAATCCTGCCGCCTTTTGAGCTCAAAGTGCTCAGGTCGTCACTTGAACCCGACCCATGATCTCCAAACTTTGGAAATCCATATCTCACTCAAACGGAATCCGTATCAAGTTCCGTAAAGTGCGTTGGAACCTGTGAAACATCCTCTATGCAACTGTCATTCCAGATGATTTTTATCGAGCAACCTTTTTTTTTTCTTCACTTTCTCGCACTCTCATATCCATCATGTGGAAATGTGATCCTGAGGGCAATATCTTCTCCTAGTTGAAATGCTAGGAACGGATGAGAGGTGCTATTGTGTTGGCCCTGTTTTCTAGTCTGTTTGCCTCAAGCCAATTGACAAACGGTTATGGGCCCACACTGACCAGTTGTGAGGCACGCTTCGCTCAACTCTGGTATGCTCTCTCCAGGTGCGCATATCGGCTCCATCGGCTCCATTCAACCCCATGTGCTTCATCAGGTCCAACGGCTTGGTTTGCACTTAGCACGCAGGGACCAAGGACAAGCTCTGCCCTTGGAGGCACAACCCTTTGGTCCCAACCAGGACAAGCTCGGCCCTTGGAGGGAAGACCCTAGGTGTGCTAGTGTGAATTGTCTTCTCTGTCTCCAGGTACACATCGGCTGGAGGGGTAATTGACGGACCTGCACCTTGAAACTGGTAGCAGACATCAGCTAGCATCAGCCTACATCGAACTCAACATAGCATAGACGCAAAAAGTAGAAAGGGGCAGCTAGAATAGTGGACCCATCAGGAGCAGTGGGGTCTGCCATAGGGCAGTCCTCAAACTCAACAAGGGCTACCGCAGGGCACTCCTCGAACCCAACAGTGGCTACAGCAGGGCAGACCACTGGAGCAATTGTGAGTGCTACAGCACTGCCGCAAGGCCTCGGACTTTTGGGCAGAATCCCCATGTTTTAAGGGGCGGACATCCTGCTCTGGAGATGGCAGTTCGAACTGGCAATGAAAGTGCGCGGCTTTATTATGAAGAGAGAGGACCAGGTTCCCGTGGAGGGCTCACCTAAGCATGAGGCATGGATGGAACAAAATGATATCGTCCTGTATTCTCTCAGTAACCTGGTGGCCAAGAAGCATGTTCCCATCATTGTAGGGTACACAGTGGCTTCAGATGCTTACACCAAGCTCAAGCGTGTGCACCAATCCACCTCTCACAAACAGGTTATTCATCCTACAACGGCTAATCAGCATGCGGATGAATGAGGGAGAGTCCATCCCTGATTTCCTACTGGAGTTTGAAGGACTCCTTGACAAGGCTTGTCAAATAAGTTAGGACCTTCAAGAAAACATGCAGGCCATGATCCTTCTCATGGCGCTACCGGAGAGCTGGAGCCCAATGACAACCGTCATGTGCGGTTGGAAGGAGGATATCCTGACATATGCGGCACTGTCCAAGTACGTGCAAAATGAGGCCATGCGCCGTAGCGGCAGCAAGGCTAACTTCTCAGCCTATGCCGCGCACTATGGTGGCTTTGGAAGCAAATAATTGGCCTCTGGTCAGAACAGCGGCAGCGGAAGCGGTGGCGGCAAAAGCAACAATGGCAGCAAGGCTCCCAAGCGACAGGGCAACTGCTACAACTGCGGCAAACCTGGGCAGTGGGCAAGAGAGTGCAGGTTGCCAAAGAAGGAAGACGGCGGAAGCGGTGGGAAAAAAGACAGCAAAAAGGGTGGTAATGAAGCTACCAACATGATGGCCCAAAGCACGCCTCCAACAAAGGGAGCGGCGCTGCTCAGGCTCGGAGCCTTTGGGCTCGAATTTGGCACTGATCGCTACTCCATCAATGACAAGGCTGGATTCATCTCCATCGGCCACATTGATTGGCGGTTCAGATGTGCAAACGGTAGCAGTGTAAACGCAAATAGTGTTGAAAACAAGTTGGTGAGAATCAGTTTTAAAAGGGAAGAGAAGGATCTGCGGCTGCGTGACGTAGTTGACATGCCCTTGTTTGCGGCAAACCTTCTGTCCGTGTAAACAATCATGGACAACGACATGAGGCTGGTGTTCACACAGAAGAAGGCGGTCATCGTGAAGGACGAGAACATCAAGGTCCTCTGGGCCAACAAAGACCTCGTAGCACAGGTCCTACCGGTTGACAGGATTTATGTAATTCACACAAGCAGAACAGAACGCTCAGAAGACGAGGGTCATGCAGGTGCGGCGGAGGCCATGGTCTCAGCACCTACACATGAGAACATACCAACGGAAACTCAGAAGGCATCCTCTGCCACAAAGGACGAAGACGTTGAGCTTTGGCATACACGCTTTGGGCACGTTGCAAACAGCATGCTCCAAGTCATCCAGCAGCAATAGCTGGTCCATGGCATGGATGGGTGCAAGAAGGATGTGGTTGGGTGTGGCAGCCTGTGTGGACCTTGCCTACAAGGCAAGACAAAGACAAAGCGCTTTGAGCACAACGATTTCCACACAGAAGTAGCCATTGACCTGATTCACATTGACATGTGCGGACCCTTTTGCACAGCGCCAAACGGCGGCAACAATTACTTTCTGACCTTCATCGACGACCACAGCCGCAAGGTGTGGATCTACTTCCTCAAAACCAAGGGAGATGTCAAAGAGAAGTTGTAGGAGTTTGTCACCGTGGTGGAGTGGAGGACTGGAAATAAGGTCAAGGCAATGCGAAGCGACAACGGCGGAGAGTATGAAGCATGCAAAGTTTGGTTGCGGCAACTCAGGATCAACCACCAGCCCAGAACGCCCTACACGCCGCAAAGCAATGGTGTGGCCGAGCGGATGAATCAGACCATCCTTGACATGGTGCGCAGCATGCTCTTTGATGCAAAACTCCCACCATGATTCTGGGCAAGAGTTGCAAGAACCACATGCTATCTTGCCAACCTGACTCCTCTAGCTGCTCTAGGCAGGCGCCACAAGAAAAGGGGCAAGCAACGGATGTCGCCACAAGAGGTGCGGTCAGGGAAGAAGCCGGACGCCTCACACGTGAAAGTCTTTGGCTGCACCGCATGGGCGAAGGTCCAGGCGGGAGAGGGTTGCGGCAAGCTTGATCCAAGAGCGCAAACGTGCGTGATGGTGGGATATGAGATGGCCCACAAAACCTATCGCCTGTGGGACCTGGCATCGAGAAGGCTCATCACCAGAAGGGACGTGATCTTTGACGAGAGGTAACCAGGCAAGGAAGAGATGATTGATCCCACACAATCTCCGAAACAGGGAGAGTGGTTGGTGCTCCTGGAGTCAGGAGATCAAGCTCTAAAATATTGGCAAGTGGTGCCAGTGCGGCAGGCCGTGGAGAAGAGTGGTGGGGCTGGGAAAGCGGCTACGCAGGCTGACGCAGCGACGAGCTCCGACGCAGAGTCCCACACGTCCGAGGCCTCTGAGACCAGCTCATGTCAGTTGCTCTTCACAAGAGGAAAATTTAACTTTAGGGCAGCCAGCACCACAGGAACAACAACAAAGCAAAGAGGAGGTACGAGTATTGTAGCGTCGCAACACATGGCAGAGAAAACGAACGCAAAGTTATGACTCTGACACCGGAAGCTGGACTGGACTGAGCTGGTCTTTTTTGGCTCAGGGAGAGCCGCTCACTGTGGCTGAGGCATTGGCAAGGCCCGATGCGGCCAAGTGGAAGCAAGCGGTGAACAACGAGCTCGCATCCATCAAAGAGAATAGCACGTGGGTGTTGGTGGGCAGACCTGCTAGCGCTCACATGGTAAGCTCAAAGTGAGTGCTCAGGCTAAAGCGGAAGCAGGATGATAGCATCGACAAGTACAAGGCAAGGGTCATGGCAAAGGGATTCTCACAACGTGCAGGGTCTGAGTACAACGAGATCTTTGTACCAGTTGTCACTTTTGCCTCCATCAAGTCCCTGCTGGCCGTCGCTGCCACCAAAGACCTTGAGATCCACCAGGTGGATGTCAAGACAGCTTTCCTGTACGAGAAGCTAGACGAGGAGGGGCCTATGGAGGTACCGGAAGGTGTCAAAGCACCCGAAGGTAACGTGTGCAAGCTAGTGAAGGCATTGTATGGGCTGAAATAGGCCCCACAGATCTGGTACAAGGAGATGGACAGCTTCATGGCTGAGATTTCCTTCGCGCACTGCAATAATGACCCCAGCGTCTATGCACGGTAGAAGGAGCACAGCTAGCTGCTTGTTACATTCTATGTGGATGATTTGATCATGTACTCTTCCTCGCTCGATGCCCTTGTGGAACCCAAGGAGTGGGTGAGCATCAAGTTCAAGATGAAGGACATAGGTCCTCTTGAATACTACCTTGGGACTGCCGTCCACCACAATCGCAAAACAGGCACCATTGAGCTCAAACAGACTAAGCACATCATGGAAGTCTTGAAGCACTACAACATGGAGGAATGCAAACCCATCAGCACCCCCATGGCCTCCGACTGCAAGCTCTCTTCCTCCATGCCACCAAGCAACAAGGTAGAGCGGCGGGAGATGTAAAACATCCCGTACCACTCCGCCTTTGGGATCCTCATGTATGCGATGGTGGGGACGCAACCTGACATTGCTTACGCTGTGGGTCAGGTGAGCAGGTTTGAGGCCAACCCTAGGCCACAACACTGGCCAGCCATGAAGCGGATCTTTTGCTATCTCAAAAAGACACGGCACGTTGGACTTCCGTTTGGAGGTCTAGAGGTATCAGACCCACTGCGACTGATGTGCTATGGTGACACTGACTCGGGAGGACGGATTGATGACAGGAATTCTACCTCCGGCTTCTTCTTCCTTCTAAATGGTGGTGCACTCTCCTGGGCGAGCAGGAAGCAAGACTGTGTCTCGTTGTCTACCGCGGTGACGGAGTACATTGCACTCTCAGAAGTCTGTAAAGAAACACACTGGCTTTGTAGTTTGCTGGGTCAGATTAAAACACCACAAGAGGAAGCAACAATCATCTGCATCAACAATCAGAGTGCCATCGCTGTGGCAAAAGACGACGTGATCTCCCGGCGCACACTGACATTTGGTACCACTACTAATGCAACCTTGTCGCAAAGAGAATTGTGCACCTACAACATGTCCAAACCAAGAAAATGCTTGCGGACTTCAAGACAAAACCACTGGACAGTAACTTGCCTAGAGACAAAGACAACTGAGGTGCACAAACACAACACAGAGCTACGGGTTCATGCGAAATAAAATTACCACGGCAGGTGGCCAGAGGTGCAAGGGAGATATTGTTGTTCTTTTATGTCCCATGGCCAGTGCTATGGCTTAGTGGACAGGTTGGGTATGCACTGCTCCCTTGGAGTAAGTACCCCAAACCTTGTTGGTGGTGCAAGTTGAAACAAGACACGATAAGCGTAGCACAATGGACAGCACATTCGACTTAGAAACAACAGGTCCTGTGATCATGTCTTTATGTGAGCACAAAGGTTTTTGACCTTTCTGCATACGGGAAGTTCCCTAGACATTTCTCCATGCATGAGGAGGATGTGCCACTTGGTTATCAGTGGATACGCCAATTGGCAAGCAGGTAAGGTGGTCTGGAGTGGCCACTCCCAAACGTGCCACTACCCACACACCTTAGAAGCCAGGCCTACGACTCTATGTACCAGACTCATTCCTCATTCTAACTAAACAATCTGGCCTTAGATGCTCCTCATAGAGCTGTCCAACTAAGGAATGATATAAAGAAGACACTAGTTGGTCTAAGCCCCAGGAGTAGGTATCTGACGAGCACCTTGCGCAAAAGTAACCTAGTGTCCAGTGGACACAGTTGCTAGCTCCTAGGCAAGTGATTGCCTAGGAGCTGCTCTATGTGGAACCATGATCCTAAGGGTGATATCTTCTCCTAACTAAAATGCTAGGAGAGGACGGCAGGTGCTATTGTGTTGGCCCTGTTTTCTAGCCCGTTTGCCTCACGCTGGTTGAGAGCCCCCCCTTATCAAGGTTGCTTCCTGTCCCTCCTCGATGATTCCATTCATGAACACTAGTCTTGTTGCCAATTCAGGCACTTTGGGCTTTGTCCCCATAATGTCCCTATTCGTGGTCACCTCCTCAACCCACGCGTTTCATCCTCAAAGCACGTGATCTCCATTGTGATGTTGGAAGTCATCCTTTTGTCAATACTCTACTCTCAACACCTGCTTGAAGGATGTTGAGGTTGGATACCCAAAACATGCCTTTTGGTCCCTGACCACATCAGCGACCAAAGCTTGAAGCTGGCCAGTCCTGTAGGGCATGTCCACAAATGCTTCTGCCAGTCCTCTCCCTAAACTCCTGCAAGAGTCCACGTTTTCCGCTATGCAAGTTGCTGTCAAGCAGCCCCTCTGGCAAAATATTCAGCAGGCCCTGTTTTTGGTCCTGTTGGAGCATCTCTTATAGAACCAGAAAGGCCTTCCAGCAGGGTGTAGAGGTTGTGTGCGGGGCGATCATACAGTTGGTGGGGCAGCAGCAGCAGAACTTGTGGGGGCTGGCTCTTGAGGTAGCACCACAGAAGAATGCATTGCAGAGTGAGTGGCAGAGAGTTCATTGGCTGGAGGAGAGGGAACGGATGTTGTAGGGGAGGCCTGCAACACAAGCAAAGATTGTGAACATGAGGGAGGGAGAGGAGAAGGATGGAGATGAGGGGGGGAGAAGGAGAAGAGGTAGGAAAGCAGAAGGAAGATGGCTTGAAAGCAGGAGGACGGTGTCAACCGACCTAAGGCAAACGGACTAGAAAACAGGGCGGACACAATAGCACCTGCCGTCCGCTTATAGCATTTCACCTAGGAGAAGATATCACCCTCAGGATCACGGTTCCACACTGAGCAGCTCCTAGGCAATCACTTGTTAGAAACTATGTCCATTTAACACTTGGCCACTTTTGCACGAGGTGCTACTCAAAGACTAACTCCTGCGGCTTAGACCAACCAGCGTCTTCATTGTACTGTTCCTTAGTTGGACAGCTGTAGGAGGAGCATCTAAGGCTAGATTGTGTAATTAGAATGAGGAATGAGCCTGGTACATATAGTCCTAGGCCTGGATTTTAAGGTGTGTGGGTAGTGGGACTTTTGGAGGTGGCCACTCCACACCACCTCACTAGCTCGCCAATTGGCGCATCTACTGACCGCCAAGTGCCACATCCTCCTAATACATGGAGAAATGTCTAGGAAACTTCCCCTGTGCAGGAAGATCAAAAGCCTTCCTGCTCACTTCAAGATTTGAATGCAGGACCTATTGTTTCTGAGTCCAATGTGCTGTCCACTGTGCTACACTTCTAGTGTCCCACTTAGACTTTGCACCAAAAACAAGGTTTGGGGGACTTTCTCGAAGGGAGCAGTGCATGGCCAACCTGTCCGCTAAGCCATAGCAGTGGCCATGGGGCATAAAATAACAACAATCTCTCTCTAGCACCTCTGGCCACCTGCCATGGTAATTTTCTTTCACATGAACTCGTAGCTCCGTGTTACGTCAGCTGTCTTAGTCTCTAGTCCTCATCACTTGCGTCTACCATGCTGATTCCTCGAGTGCCTACAGCATGCAAGTTGAGATCAAGTGGCTTCATCAAGAAGTCCACAAGTATCCTCTTCATTTTGACGTGCTTCAGTTCCACGACACCCTTAGGGACAAGGTTGCGTGAGTAGTGGTACCGAACATCGATGTGCTTTGTATGCGGGGAGATCATGTCATCCTCCGCCATAGTGACGACGCTCTTGTTGCCAACACGGATGACAGTTGCTTCCACTTGTGGTGCCTTGATCTTGTCGAGCAAACTGTGAAGCCACTGTGTTTTCTTGCACACTTCTGAGAGTGCAATGTACTCCACCTCAGCAGTAGAGAGCAAGACGCAATCATGCTTCCTGTTGGCCCATGAGACCGCACCACTATTGAGAAGGCAGACAAAGCCCGAGGTGGAATTCCTGTCATCAATCTGCCCTCCCCAGTCAGCGTCACTACAGCACGTGAGTTGCAACAAGTCTGATCCTTCAAGACCTCAAAACTGAAGTTCCACATGCCGTGCATTTTTGAGATAGTGGAAGATCCGCTTCACGGCGTGCCAGTGTTGTGGCCCAAGGTTAGCCACAAACCTGCTCATCTGACCTACCGCATAAGAGATGTGAGTGCGCGTCCCCACCATTGCGTACATGAAGCTCCCAACAGCAGACTGGTACGGAACAATTGGCATTTCCCGTCGCTCCGCCTTGTTGCTTGGAGTCATGAAGGATGAGAGCTTGCACTCAGAGACCATGGGGGTGCTGACGGGTTTGCAGTCCTCCATGTTGTAGCACTTCAAAACATCCATGATGTACTTGGTCTGGTTGAGCGCGATGGTGCCTGCTTTGCGGTTGGAGTGGACAGAAATCCCTTAGTAGTACTCAAGAGGACCCATGTCCTTGATCTTGAACCTGCTACTCAGTTGCTTCTTGAGGTCCACAAGGGCCTCATGCGTGTTGAATATGGGGTGCCAAAAGAGTGAACAAAGTGGGTTGCTCGATAAAAATAATCAGGTCACAAGAGTGAAAAGAGGATGTTTTTCTGGTTCTGTAGCACTTTACGGAACTCGATTCAGATTCCGTTTGAGGGAGATATGGATTTTCAAGGTTTGGTGGCAATGGGTCCGGTTCAAGTGACGGCTCCTGCACTACCAGCACCAATGACGGCCACAATTATTGGCCAGGGAGGTTTGGAGCGGCCTTCAAGGTAGAAAGGCGGCAGGAGGACCTTCAGGGAGCTTCAAGGAAGGTCCCCACCAAGATTATTGGTTGTGCACATGGCAGGGATGGTAATTCTCTTGTGTGAGANACTCGATTCAGATTCCGTTTGAGGGAGATATGGATTTTCAAGGTTTGGTGGCAATGGGTCCGGTTCAAGTGACGGCTCCTGCACTACCAGCACAAATGATGGCCACAATTATTGGCCAAGGAGGTTTGGAGCAGCCTTCAAGGTAGAAAGGCGGCAGGAGGACCTTCAGGGAGCTTCAAGGGAGGTCCCCACCAAGATTATTGGTTGTGCACATGGCAGGGATGGTAATTCTCTTGTATGAGAGTGTGACTGCCGCTCATCCCGCTAGGCTAGGAGTGTGCTAGGAGGTGAAATTTGACAGAGTGGTTCTTCCAGCTCCATGTCCCAAATGAGGTGTACTTAGGCCTTTTAGAAAGCTGTGCTCATTTCATTTCCCTCTCAAGAGTTGATTCAGACATTTGTATTCATTGCTAACCTACATTGGCTTCCGTAATGTCTGTTTGTACAACTTGTAACTCCCTCTCATAAACAGTTGGTCCTGCCTAGGCGGCTCTTGGTGAGCCTGATCACCTCCCTAAGGGCTGCCCTAGTTTCCATCAGTGGTATCAGAGCTAGAACAAGGCTTTGTCTCATCCTAGAGGTATTCCTTGCACCCTGTTGTGTGAAAGAGCCGTTCGTGGGCTGAACGTTACACCACTATGGCGGCATCCGCGTCTGTGGTGGCCGGCGTCAACATCGCCAAGTTCGAAGGCAAGAACTTCTTCAACTGGAGCAGCAGAATGAAGATGGTGCTGATGGAGGAGGGTCTGTGGAGCCAGGTGGACGAGAAGGAGAAGGAACCAGCTGAAAGCTCCCTCTCTCCTGGCGAGGCCCGTACCTACAGCGAGAAACATGACTGCGCCTTTGTAGCCATCTACCTCGCTGAACGGCAGCAACTCCTTGTCCGTGGCATCCTCACGCCAAAGGAGGTTTGGAAAAGGCTTGAGTCCACTTATGCTTCCAAGTCAATCCTCATGAACATGCAGCTGCGTCGTTGCTTTCACACTGTGAAGATGGATGAGTCTCGATCCATGATTGACTACATCAACATGGTGAAGTCTTTCTATGACCAGCTTGCTGCAATTGAGGACCCTGTCATGGAGCGTGCTCATGCTAACCATCCTCTCTGGCCTTTCTAGCAGTTACACTCCTCTCATTGTTGCCCTGGACCAGCACGGCGATAGGCTCTCCCTCAACAATATGGAGGAGAGCCTGCTGTTTGAGGAGGATCGGGGCAAGGAAGAGGAGGGCGGAAGCGGACTGGACATCGCTCTCATGACCAACTCTGGTCATGGGGGTGGTGCTGCACCAACCAGGGGCAACGGCGGAGGAGGGAAGAAGGGGAACTGCCACTACTGCAAGAAGCCGGGCCATTGGGTGCGCGAATGTCGGAAGAAGAAGGTGGACCTTGCGGCTGGAGTGGGAGCATTCCGACGCTTTCGCAAATGCAACAGATTGGGAGAGTGGATTTTCGACTACCATCCGGGTCCTGCACGCCTCCGACAACACCGCCTTGTTCTGGATCATGGACTCGGGAGCCAAGCGGCACATGACATGTCGTCGGGAGTGGTTCGTCGTCTACACCGCCATCGAGCCTCGTCGGGTATACATGGGGGACAATCATGTGCAAATGGCGGTTGGAGAGGGTGAGATTGTGTTTTGTGCTTCCGTTGAGGGTAAGCACGTGGAACATCGTGTGAAGGTGGTGCTCCATGTTCCGGGGCTGGCAGCTAACCTCCTCTCTATCTCATCTCTCATCTCCAAAGGCATGCAGATTTGCTTTGAGAATGGTGGCTGCACCATCTCTGCCGGTGCAGGCCGTGTGCTTGCAAAAGCAAACAAGGAGGACGGTCTTTACCGCCTCTACATGGCATTGGAGAAGGAAGTTGACTCAACGTTGGTGGCGAGAGAGGGAAACATGACATCGGCCTGTGGCACTGCCGGCTCGGTCACCTCGGCTTTGGCACCATCGTCTCCATACAAGAGATGGTCCATGGCCTGGAGCTCAAGGGGGTGAAGCAGCCTGGTGCATCGACTTGTGAGAGCTACATTGAAGGGAAGCAAGCTCGATCTCCTTTCACGGGAGAAGGGAAGGGGGCGGCTGAGCTTCTCTCACTTGTTTACTCCGATTCGTTCATTCCTACGCCATCACCGTTGGTGTTCGGCAATTTGTACTTTGTCACGTTCATTGATGACAAGTGGAGGAAGTCGTGGGTGTCCTTCTTGGCTGGCAAGGATGAGTGCTTTGATACTTTCAAGGTGTGGATTGTTGCTGCACAGAATGAGAGTGGCAGGCGATTGAAGGTGCTTCGCACTGATGGTGGAGGAGAGTACCTCTCCAACGACTTCTGTACCTCCCTCAAGCGTCGCGGGATCAAGCACGAGGTTTTCAGGATGTGATCCGCATGGATGCGGTCCCGACGTTGGTCTGATAGACTCTATTGGTTCATGTGTACTGGTTCTGGGCGAATCTGAGACTGAGCCTGAGCTTTCTGGTTGCCTCACGCTATGTGAGTAGGAATTTAGAGACTGTCAGTATGCGAAGGGAATAATGTCGCTTTGCGTTAGTTTTTGAACATGAACATAATCATAACAGTTATAGGGCTAGTCATGAGCTTTCCAGCGTACCAAACCGCGTGCAATTTGGCGAAGCGTAGCTCAAGTTATGCTTGCCGAAGCGCAGGTCTCACCCACCACAGAAACGCCTAACGCCTCCATGGCGCGCACATGCCGTGGCGCCTTCCTTCACGTGCGAAGCGCGTTTCCCAAGGCGCAGGTCCACTTGCACATGGTGTAGGGGTCCCCTGCACTGTTTCCACGCACCCGACCCATTTTTGGGTCGAGTTTGGTGATGGGGTGTGACGAGGTTCGAAACCTGTCCGCGGACTTGCAGTCAGAATTTTGACCGTCCCCGAGTAACAAAACGTACTACTGAGTTTCGGACGCCGAGCCATGATTTTGGCAAAGTACCTCAGTAACAACCCACACTACTGGATCCGGTGGATGATCCACCTGATCAGGTGGATTATCCACCGGACGCCTTGGCAGGCCTTCCGGAGCAATTTCTCCAGATGGTAGTTTTGTTACTCAATCCGGTCGATTATCCACCGGATTTCGAATCGCAGCCGGCTCCCAGAGTCGCTCCGCACACCCCAACTTTGGAAGGTCATATCTCCCTCGATACTTGTCCGATTCCGGCGAAACAACTTCCACCAGATTCAGCGACTCCTCAACTTTAAGGGGCAATCATCCATTGAAGGATCCAATCAATTGTCAAGTCGCCAGATCCGCCGGAGCGGAGTTTCTACTTTCTGGCGGCTCGTCAGCGCCTCCCGACGCCGCACTTGGGCATGCGGAGGGGAAATGTTTCAACAGAGGTCACCCCACCTATAACACCGCAGCTACAAGGCATGGCTGAATGCGTGAACCGCACACTCATGCAGCGTGTTCACACCATGCTCGAAGACGCGGAGCTCCCACCAACCTTTTGGTCGAAAACGGTCAACTCTGCCGTGTACCTGAAAAACCGGAGTCCCACGCGCACCGTGCCATTGATGACACCGGAGGAGGCATGGACGTGACGCAAGCCAATAGTGATGCACCTGAAAGTCTTTTGGTGTGGCGCATTTGTGCACGTGCCTGCCGGCAACCGCAACAAGCTGGATGCAAAATCGCTGAAGGCGGCCTTCCTCGGTTACGACACCATGGGATATCACCTCTACAACCTCGCTGCTTGCAAGATCATCCGCAGCCGTGACGTGGTCTTTCAAGAGGACGTGAAGGGTTAGACTTGGAGCCCCATGTCTGCAGTTCCACTTGCTCCCGCACTCGTACCAGAAGTGGGAGAAGTTCCGGTAGTAGAAGAGGACGGAACGAAAGATGGCGGTGATAGCGACAATCACAAGGAGGTGGAGGGAGCCGAGGAGGAGAAAGCAACAGAATCTGATGAGGAGGAGCAGCAAAGTAATGCACCGCAGCTGCCACTGAGGTGTGCACGCCACAACCATGGTGTAGATGGTCCAGTGGAACTGCTAAGGCGATCTGAGCGCCTCGCAAGCAAACAGAGGCCGTTGGAGGAGCTGGTGCACCTGTGCATTATTCCACCACCAACAGAGTCGTCTGACCTCAAGCTTCTCTTCCTCACAGTCACTGATGACCCAACAAAATCCGCTCAAGCCATGCACAGCGCCAAGGTGGCAGATTGGCATGCTGCAGCAGACAAGGAGTATGGTGCGCGCATGAAGAATGGCACGTGGACTCTCGAGGAAGCTCCACGTGGCAGCCGGGTGATCGGGTGCCGGTGGATCTTCTGGCGCAAGCGTGGTGCGGATGGTAAGGTGCTCAGGTAAAAAGCATGGTTGGTTGGAAAGGGGTATGCACAGACTGAGGGTGTGGATTACAATGAGACATTTGCACCTGGCGCAAAGTTCCCATCCATCCGAGCGATCCTCACTCTTGCTGGTGCTATCAACTGGGAGGTGCACCAAATGGATGTGACTTGTGCATTTCTGAATGGTGACGCCGAGGAGGATAAGTACATGGAGTAGCCAGAGGGGTATGTGGTGGAGGGAAAGGGGGATTTGGTGTGCAAGCTTGTGAAGGCCCTCTACGGCCTGAAGCAAGCCCCGCGAGCATGGTACCACAAGATGGATGAGCAGCTGGCTGGCCTTGGATTTGTGCACAGTGAAGCTAACCATGCATTCTATGGGCGCACGCAAGAGGCAAGCCAGGTCATCATCTTGCTCTATGTTGATGATCTGCTCATTGCATCTGACTCCAAGTCTCTTTTGGATGATGTGAAGCAGTCCCTTGCTGCCAGGTTCAACATGAAAGACATGGGAGAGCTCAGCTACTACTTTGGCCTTCAGGTCAAGCGCGACCGGCAGCAGCTGACTTTGGAGTTGTTGCAGAGCATGTACGTGAGCGACATTGTCAAGCGCTTCAACATGGCAGGAGCACGCAAAGCAACAACACCACTGGAAATGGGAGCGAAGCTGAGCATGATGTAGACTCCCCACGGCATGCAAGAGAGAAGCCGCATGGAAGCAATACCGTATCAAGCAGCAGTTGGGAGCCTCATGTACGCAGCAGTCGGCATGCGCCTCGACATCAGCCAAGCAGTGGGAGTGCTCAGCAAGTTTTGCGCGAATCCGGGCGTGCCGCATTGGGAGGAAGTCAAGCGCGTGCTGCGCTACCTTTAACGTCATGTAGACAGCAGCAACAACCTTTGCCTCGCCCTCAATGGCAAGAACAGCCCCATCCTCATTGGCTACAGCAATGCAGATTGAGGAGGTGACCTGGACAGAAGGAGGTCGACCAGTGGGTTCGTGTTTGTACTCGGGGGAGGTGCAATCAGCTGGAGGAGCAAGAAGCAAGAGTGCGTCCATCTCCTCCACTGAAGCTGAATACATCACCTTGAGTGAAGTAGCAAAGGAAGCCGTGTGGCTGCATGAGCTGCTGGCAAGCCTTGGACAGCAGCAGACCACAGCGACTACAATCTACTGTGACAGCATGAGCGCCATTGCTCTGACCAAGAACACAGAGTTTCACGCCCGCACTAAGCACATTGACCTGCGATATCACTTCATCCGCGAACTCGTGGCAAAGCAGGTGGTACAGATCAAGTTCTGCCCTTCAAGCATGATGCTGGCAGAATTTCTGACCAAGCCGCTGGTAGCGCAGCGCTTTCAGAAGCTAAGGGGACAGTGTGGACTTGTGTGATTTTTATTCTAGAAAAGTGGGAGAATGTTGGATATGGGGTGCCAAAAAAGTGACCAAATTGGGTTGCTCGATAGAAATAATCAGGTCGCAAGAGTGAATAGAGGATGTTTTGCTGGTTCTGTAGCACATTACGGAACTCGATTCGGAGTCCGTTTGAGGGAGATCTGGATTTTCAAGGTTTGGTGGCAATGGGTCTGGTTCAAGTTACGGCTCCCGCACTACCAACACCAATGACGGCCACAATTATTGGCCAGGGAGGTTTGGAGCAGCCTTCAAGGTAGAAAGGTGGCAAGAAGTCCTTCAGGGAGCTTTAAGGAAGGTCCCCACCAAGATTATTGGTTGTGCACATGGCAGGGATGGTAATTCTCTTGTGTGAGAGTGTGACTGCCGCTCATCCCGCTAGGCTAGGAGTGTGCTAGGAGGTGAACTTTGACAGAGTGGTTCTTGCAGCTCCACGTGCCAAATGAGGCGTACTTAGGCTTGTTGGAAAGCTCTGCTAATGTAATTTCTCACTCAAGAGTTGATTGAGACATTTGCATTCATTGCAAACCTAAATTTGCTTCCATAATCTCTGTCTGTGCAACCTGCAACTCCCTCTCACAAACAGCTGCCTAGGCGGCTCTTGGTGAGCCTGATCACCTCCCTGAGGGCTGCCCTAGTTTCCATCAATGCAAGGAGGAGCACATGATCAAGTCATCAACATAGAATGCCACAAGTAGCAAGCCACGCTCATCCTCCCGCACATAGACACTAGGGTTGCTCTTGCAATGCGTGAAGGAGAGCTCAGCCATGAACCTGTATGTTTCCTCTTACCAGATCCGGGGAGCCTGCTTCAGCCCGTAGAATGCCGTCACCAGCTTGCACACCTTACCTGCAGATGCTTTGAAACCTTTCGGTACCTCCACCAGAACCTCCTTGTCAAGCTTCCCGTAGAGGAAAGCCCTCTTGACATCCATCTGGTGGATCTCAAGGGCGTCGGCAGCAACGACGGCCAGCAGGGACCTGATGGAGGCAAATGTGATGACCGGTGTAAAGGTCTCATCATACTCAAACCTGCACATTGTGAGAATCACTTTGCCACAACCCTTGCCTTGTACTTGTCGATGCCATCCTCTTGCTTCCACTCTAGCCTGAGCACCCACTTTGAGCCCACCATGTGAGCGTTAGCATGTCTGTTCACCAGCACCCGTGCCATTTTCTTTGATGGACGCGAGCTCGCTATCCACCGCCTCCTTCCATTTGGCCGTAGCGGGCCTTGCCAGCACCTCAGCCACAGTGAGCGGCTCTCCCTGAGCCAAACAGGACCAGCTCAGTCCAGTCAAGCTTCCGGTATCAGCGTCGTACTTTGGCATTTGTTTTCTCTGCCGTGTGCTGCGGCGCTGCTTTTCTCGTGCCTCATATTTGCTTTGGTGTTGCCCCTGTGGTGCTGCCTGCCCTGAGTTTATATCTTCTTTTTGTGAAGAGCCACTGGCCTCCGAGCTCGTCTCGGAGGCCTCGGACGTCTCTGACTCTTTTTCGGAGCCCGCCGCTGCGTCAGCGTGTGCGGCCGCTCTCCCTTCCACACCACTCTTCTCCACAACCTGCCGCATTGGCACCACTTTCCCGTTTTTGGGAGCTTGATCTCCTGACTCCAGCAGCACCAACCACTCTCCCAATTTTGGAGATTGCTTGACATCAAGCATCTCTTTCTTGCCTGGTTTCCTCTCGTCAAAGGTTGCGTCCTGGCTGGTGATGAGCCTTGTTCGTGCCAGGTCCCACAAGCAGTAGGTCTTGTGGGCTGACTCATAGCCCACCATAACGCACTCTTGCTCTCTTGCATCCAGCTTGTTGCCACCCTCTCCCGCTTTGACCTTTGCCCACGCAGTGCAGCCGAAGACTTTCAGGTGTGATGCATCCGGCTTCTTCCCTGTGATGGATATGAGAGTGCCAGAAAGTGACAAAAATAGGTTGCTCGATAAAAATCATCTGGCATGACAGTTGCATAGGGGATGTTTCACAGGCTCTAGTGCACTTTACGGAACTGAAATCGGAGTCCGTTTGAGTGAGATATGGATTTCCAAAGTTTGGAGATCATGAGTCGGGTTCAAGTGACGATCTGAGCACTTTGAGCTCAAAAGGCGGCAGGATTATTGGCCAGGACGGCTGAGAGCGGCCTTCAAGGAGAAA
>SZWC01001944.1:10369-28542 GCA_023375785.1 Penium margaritaceum
GCAATCTGACGCATCAACCCCCTCCAGCTCAGCTGCTGCTGCAGCCAGTGCAGCGACCGCAGGCGGCGGAGGCGACAGCACTATAAGTGGGAGCCACAGCGGAGCAGCAACGGCGGACGGAGATGTGGCAGACTTGTTCGAGGCAAACTACCTGGAGTTTTGCAAGTGGGCGGATGTGGCGCAGCCAAAGTACGCTCTGCTGTTGCTGCTGCGCGATCGGCGTGCTGGACGGCCCGCCTCAGCACTGAAGGTGCCCTTGCGCTGGTTGTTGGTTGTCGTTTGTGGGTTGTCAGCAGAGATGAATTTGAAGCTCGGCAAAGAGACCCGCACCTCCGTTGGGTCCCTCACACTCACCACTCACTCTGGGCGTGGCCGCATGGTGCGACAAGTAGGGCGGAAGTGCTGTTATGTGTAGGAGGTGTGTCTACAGTGCTGATGCACTGGCGGTAGAAAATGTGCTTTTTCCTGCGTGCCCACTGCAACACACGCGGCTGCTATCCAACACATGCGCACGCACAAACCTGGCCACTGCCGCCACGGCATCTCTCACTTGTCTCATGCGCTGTGCCTCTCCTGTGTCGGGAGGGGTTGCAGGTGCTGCAGAAGATGCTGGAGGACGACAGCAAGGCAGGCGAGCGCAAGCTCCACGACATGAAGGTGGAGCTCATGGAGGAGGCAGGATGGCCCATGTGGGCGCAGCACGAGAAGGCGTGGAATGCCGTCCGCTTCCCACCGACGTACCCCCTGTTCTGAAAGTGGACATGCAAGTGGCCAACAAGCAACGGGTCAGCGAAGAGTCTTGGGTGCTTGCTATTGCGGATGCAAAAATGCCGTCACATGGCTGTAGGTAACGGTGCATGCGCAGCGTACGGTCTTCAGGAAACATGCAGTGTGCAGGGGGGAAACACCCCCTTGGTGCAGCTTGAGTGCAATTCGTGAAGGCGGTTGTGCTTGTGATTGGGGTCAAGCTTATGAGGGCATTTTGCGGTCGGTTAAAATGTGCCAGTGGACTGGATTAATAAAACTTAAGTGCAAAGAACATTCAATCTGAGTTGGGACTACATCTGGCAACTTGCACTACGTAGCAAATCCTGCGAGCTTATTCATTGTGTCCATGGGGGTGAATAGAATCAGGTGAGGAGGTGAGATGTGTCAATGACATGAGCCTCTTGTATGTGTTCAGCATTTCAAAAGTGTTCATGCATGTTGTGTGGAGTCATCACAGTTGTGCCTGTTCGATACCTAAGCACCACGTAGCTCGCGCCCCCTGTTCTATACAACACATGGAAATTGGCACAACACAAGAAACATTCAGGGTTCGATACATCCCATGCCCCTACTTCTGTAGACTAGATGAACCGGTGTGCAATAAACCAGTTTTCGGAACAAAATATCCCTTCCCCCCTGTCGTCGAGCGAGAAAGAACCTAGCTACCCATCTAACGTCGCGACTGGCACGCTAGTAACAAGGAAAAAGGAAAATCGTCTATGTTGAGGCGCCATGTTGTTGAAGTTCGTTGGCCACTCACATCTCAATACCCTCTTGTCTCCTCCTCCATGCACACACATGTACAGATAAATTGACATGGCCTCACCTGGGAAGACATCAAGCGTGCCTACCATGATTGGCGCCTCTGACGACTTGACCCGAGTGCTTCATCCAGGAGTGCCTTCTAGCACATGCATGGTCATGACTTGATTCTTTATCTCATGTGGGAGATGATAGGGCCCGTACACTCCTACTGCCGTGTTCTGCATCATGTTTGCCTGTCTTGAGTGTTTTCTGGGGGAGCTGCATTTACTGGGTGCTGATCCTTAAGGGGCCACCATGCCGGGTTCACCTGAGCATTGGTGAGTAGCCGCCGTTCGGTTTCATATCGAGCGGTCGGGCTCGACCCCCGGGTGGCGGTGTGTGCTTGCTCGAGTGTGTTGCCCGTGGCGAGTGCACACGCACTAGTTGCTAAGTCTCGCTCGCTCCCTCTCCACTCTCTTGTCCTGGTTTTGCGCGAACTATGAAGGCAATCTTTTCCCGCATCCATGGCGTACCGTGTGCTCCCTCACACATTGCTACTTGTCCACACACGTGTACCGTAGGAAGCTGCCTGGAAACTACTGGTATCAGAGCTAGTGGGGATCTGCTCCCACCGCTCATCGGTCTTGGTTCCTAGTCTCGGTGCGACAATCACACCCACGGCCCTCTCGGCTTGCTCAACCCCACCTCCGAAGTGTGTCTGTCCTTCGACATTGCACAACAGCATCTAGAGGTGCTACGATGCTTGTTCGTGCCTTCTCTCGCAGCAGCCCTACGTAACCGTCGTTCACACTCCTGCGGACGACAGTGTGTGAATTGCATTCTCTGCACCCGCTTGGCTGTTCCCAGCTGCCCTCTCGGCTGCTCTCTACTCACAGCTGCTCTCAGCTGCCCTCGACTACTCTCAGCTGCTCTCGGCTGACCTCTCAGCTACTCTCTGCTCGCGGCCGCTCTCTTAGCTTCCCTCGGCTGATCTCGGTAGTTCTCTCCCTTTGGCTGCTCTCCACTGCTCTCAGCTGCCCTCGACTGTTCTCAGTTGCTCTCCGCTGACCTCTCGGCTACTTTCTGCTCACGACCAGTCTCTTAGCTGCCTTCGGCTGCTCTTGGCTCTTCTCTCCCTTCAGCTGCTCTTGGCTGCCCCTTGACTGTCCTACTCAGCGCAACTTCTACCTGCTGCCCTCAGGAGCAGCCACACCCCCAGGTTTCAGCCATCACAAGCACTCACACGGGATTCACCACCTCCTGACGGGCCCCCAGACGAGGAGCTCGACTCCCCTTGAACGGCTGCGCGCTACGTCGACCATGGGTGGGAAGATCCTCGGCTCTTCGAACCTCCCTCGCCCCCCGACAACGACACACCCTTGTGGTACCGCATGCTTGATCCCTCCTACTGGCGCGAGGAGCTGGCTGAACTGGACGAATGGGCAGCGGCTGAACGAGAGGAGGAAATCAATCGACAGGTATATACGCCCGATGACCTACCTCCGTCACCGCCCCGTCCCTCAAACATGCAACCACCTACCTCTCCACATTCGTCCAACGCTGCATCTGCCTCCAACACCACGTTAGCTCCGTCTTCTGCCCCAGCTGCATCTGCTGAACCGGCTCCGACACCTGAAGTCCCTGGGGTGATTCCTGTACTCCCAGTCATGCAGACTCCATTGGCCTGGCTGGCGCCATTCTTGACGCAGCTGCAGGGGCCGTAGCAACTTTTGCCGCCACTGCTTGTGGATGCAGGGCACCCACCCAGACTAAAGTGGGTCGTGCGGCTAAAGCCTACGAACACGCAGCAGCTTCTCTCACACTGCTCGCTGCTGCAGCTATCAACATTGCCACGTAGGTCACTGCAACTACGGCCTCTGTTGCCACCGCCGCCTCATCTGCCGCCGACTCCACTACAGCTGCCGTCGGCTCCATCCGCTCCTCCACTGCATCTGCAGTCTTGACTTCCACTGGTCTCCCACGGGAGCTGACGCCGCACGTCACCACAGGGGTCCTGATTGCATCAGCATGAGCGGTAGTGGCTGGGGCCACCGTCACTGGCATTCTCTGCCTCACCGTGGCAGTTGCAGGGTGGGTTGTGGTTCTCTTCTCCTCAGCTACAGCAGTGGTGTCCCCTCTCTTCGCACTGCTACCTCGTCACTAGTTCGGTGAGCATCCTCTGCATTCTGCATTGCACATTCACTCGTCACCTCTCTCTCTTTGCCTGCTCACTCTCACTATGCCAGGACCAGAGGAAACAATAGAGGCTCTTCAAGTCGCCCTTAGTGAAGCCCAGGCGGCCCGTCGCAAAGCTGAGGATGAGCTGCATCGGAACAGTGAGGCATTGCATGAATTAGCTGCCACAGTAGCGACCCCAGTCATAGAGCGCCTACGGACTGTACCTGCCCTTGCTGCTGTCATTCCTGCTGATGATACTGCATCTGCTGACTCATCTGTACCTCCCAGTGGTGGTGTCCCCAACTCCTCTCCGGCTCTCTCAGCAGTTGCTCTAGCTCGGGTTCTCCTACCCGTACGGCAGAATGACTTCGAGATCCCACCAACACAGTTTACCTCCAAACTTACCTTCACCTCCTAGGAAACACGCTGTAGCGCGTGGGCCCAAGGGGAACTGTTGTAGGAGTACTACTCTCCCCGAACTTCAGTTTGTTCCACAGCCAGGGGAGGCGGCTCGTGCCGTCCGCGCTCTCATCACTGCTGGACCCGAGAGCCTCCGTGATGACATTGGTACGTACAATACAGACCCGAAACGAGGTAGACCTGCTGACCACATTGGCGCATAATCTCTCATTCGTCGTCGCAAGACAGTCACTAGGCATGCAACCCAGAGTGCTCTCACTGTGCAGTTTAACACCTTGCAGATGCGGGTTGATGAGACTGCAGACGAGTACTGGGCGAGGAGTCTGCGCCTACTACGAGACCTGAGCAAGGCCAGTCCTGGGCCTCTGTCAGCCTGCTTGTCCATTATTGCGAGGCTGATTCCTTAGCTATCTGATCTGTATCTGCATATCTCCCAGGCAGAGCTTGAGCGTCTTGCCTCCGCACCACTCCCTGCTGAAACACCCTTAGGGATTGGACGTCTCTATGACTTCACTGCCTCTTGTCTTACTGATTGGTGGAACTGCCTGTAGAGCAAGAGCATGCATCGCGCTGCGCTCGCTGCAGTTACCACCTCCTCGCCCTCTTTTGTAGCAGCCACTCCCTCATCCGCGGCCTCTACCTCCCCTGCCATAGCTCACTCTATATAGGCAACTTCTCGTGGTGGGGGTGGTGGCTCCAAGCGTGGCGGTGGCCGTGGTGGTGGCAAAGGGCGTGGGGGTGGCCGGGGTGGTAAGTTCTCAACCGGTTCCACCACAAGCACAGATGTCACCTGCTAGAACTGCGGCGCTGCTGGTCACTCTGCGCCCAAGTGTCCGGCCCCCCGTGATGGTGCTCGTCTGGCCTCCTCTATGTGTGCCCACTGGGCACGCACTGGGGTCACCTCCTCGTCCGCAGCTGCAGGAGTGACAGTCGCACCTTCTTCCTTTTTTTCCTCAGCCTCCGCCCTTGCCACCACACCTGTTCCGCTTCAATCATCACCTTCACCCCCCAGCCCTTGGGGTTGGATTCCGCCTGCCGGCGGTCCTCCCTACTACGGTCCTCCGTCCTCTCACTACTCTGCACCCTCCTGGACGCGTGATGATGGCCACCTGTCTGACCGCTCCTTTGATCGCTCCTCTGACTGCTCTTCTGACCGCCGTGACGAGGAGCGTGTCCTTGAGCGGCGCCTCGCGGAACTCCTTCACCTTCATTCTCAGGGAGGTGAGAGTGTGAGTGGCCAGTGTCGTGTGTTTGTCTGTGAGTCTGACACCACCCTCTGAGGTGCGGTGTCTGGTGGCGTGCAAGGGGACCTGCCTGATACTTGTGACTAGATTGAAGATTGACAGTCCCATACGTTCCCCACTCGTCTTGGTGCCTCCTCTTCTCTCTCTCTTCGTGGGACTGTCGCTGTCCATCTTGTTCTTCCTACCACTCGTGCGGCCCCTGGCCTCTGGATCATTGATTCAGGGGCCACGCACCACATGACCTCTTGCCGCTCCTCTTTTGTCTCCCTTGGTCCCATTGGCTCTATTCGCTCCGTTCGCACTGGCTCCGGCCAACTTCTTCCCGTTCATGGCGTTGGTGTCGTCCGCTTCATTGGTCCTGGCGGCACAGTATATCTTCCTGACGTGCTGTACGTCCTTGACCTTGAGGCTAGCCTGCTCTCTGTGACCATCCCTGACGACTAGGGCATGGACTTCTTGTCCAGTCGCGGCCTTGCCTCGATCTCTCTTCGCTCGTCTGGCCGTGTTGTGTTGCGTGGAGTGTGCTGTGATCGCCTGTTTCGCGTGCCGCTTTCCCTTCCATCGTCTTCCACTACTTCTGCTCTTGTTCATGTGGCGCCCTCCTTGTCTCTTGCCCACGTTGACATCTTGCATCGTCGGCTTTGTCACATTCACACTGCGGCCATCCAGCGTCTCCTTCGCCTCCAACCTGCTATAGGCCTTGACTCGACTTCCTTTGTCCCTCCTTGCTCCTCGAGTTGTCTGGACTGTGCCACTGGCAAGATGCATCGTTCTCCATTCTCCACCTCCGAGTCCCGCTCCTCTCACCCTCTTGACCTTGTTCATGCTTACATGATGGGTCCATTGCCCCACACATTTCTTGGTGGTCTCGGCCGCTACGTTCTCTGTGTGACTGATGACTTCTCCCGGTACCGCTGGGTCTTTGCTCTCCGTAACAAAAGTGCGATGATCAACGTCCTTGAAGCGTGGATCCCTGAGGCCGAGCGCGCATGTCTTCGCTCTCTACGTGTGTTTCGTAGTGACAGGGGAGGGGAGTTCTTCGGTCCTACCTCTCGCTTCCTTGAGTCTCGTGGTGTCCGCCTTGAATGCACGACCCCCTACACCCACAACAAAATAGTGTGTCTGAATGTTGGAACCGCACCCTTGCTGATGGCGTGCGCGCACTTCTTTCTGCTTCCGGTCAATCCCCCTTATTTGCCTTTGAGGCCATGTCCTACATGACATGGGTCTGGAATAGGGTTCCTCATGGTCTTCTTCCCCACATGATCACTCCTTATGAACGATGGACAGGGCGGCGTGCCGACCTTCGTCTTGCCCGTGTCTGGGGGTCTCTTGCTTCTGTCTGGCTCC
This sequence comes from Penium margaritaceum, assembly GCA_023375785.1. NCBI lineage: Eukaryota > Viridiplantae > Streptophyta > Zygnematophyceae > Desmidiales > Peniaceae > Penium > Penium margaritaceum. Next base: position 17,074 of record SZWC01001944.1, read on the forward strand.
CCGCCGACCAACGGGATGGTAAACTGTCCCCCCACGGTCGCATGTGTGTCTTCATTGGTGTCTCTCCTTTATCCAAAGCTTGGCGCTTCTGGGATCCCTCCTACAGTCACGTCATTGAGTCCCGTGATGCGCTGTTCTTTGAGCACTTGTTTGAGCACGATGCACCTCGCTTTGCTGTGTCCCTCTCTCCGTCTTCTCGGGATGGGGGTGGTCCTTCCCCATCTGGGGTCTCTTCTCTCACCTCCGTTTGTCCATCGGTTCCCTCTCTACCTGGCACTGACTATGCCCGTCCTCTGCTCCACTGATGTCCCCCTCGTCCTCTGCCTCTCCACCCTCTGGTCCCTCTGTGCCCTCTTTCGTTGTCCCAGTCTCACCGCCAGCGTCTACTTCGCATTCTGCTCCCTCTGCCTCCTCTCCATCTCCTGCTGCTGTTGTGCACCTAGCCTCTCCAACCGCTCCTGTGCACCTAGCCTCTCCAACCGCTGCTGTGCATCCAGCCTCTCCTGTTGCCACTGCACACCCAGCCTCTCCTACTCCCTCTCCAGTGCAATCCAACCCAACACGTTCTATTCCCCCTCTCTCACCCTACACACGTGGAGGTCGCCTTCGTGCCCTCCCCTCCCAGGCTCACCCTGTCGTTTCGGGTGACTCTGGTCTACGTGCACTTGGTCTCGTGGCTTGTCTGCCGCTGCCTCTGTCGTTAACCCCAGCACTGCCCTTGGGTACTCTCTTGTTGAACAGGAGTTTCACTCCGCTCTTTCGTCGTCCGTCGCTGGGTATGTTGCCTCGTGCTTCGCTGCTGCTGGTCCCTCTCCTCTTCCGCCTGAACCCGTAACTGTGCAGGCAGCGCGTGCAGCCTCTGACTCCTCCCTATGGGACCAGGCCATGAAGGCTAAGCTTGATGCATTGTGAGAGCACAATATCTACGAACTGGTGGATATACCCCCAGGCCGCAAAGCTGTCGCGACCAAGTGGGTGTATCGTCGCAAACTGAATCCAGACAACATTGTTGAGCGGTACAAAGCGCGTCTTACGACAAAGGGGTTCTCCCAGATCCCTGGTGTGGACTTTGACAAGACATTCGCCCCAGTTGGTCGCTTTACCACTGCCACGGCATTGCTCAGCCTAGTTGCCCAACATGACTGGGAGCTGGAGCAAATGGATGTCAACAACGCCTTTCTGCATGGCAAGTTGGATGAGGAAATCTACATGGTGCAGCCGCCAGGTTTTTCGGATTGGACAAACCGTGTGTGGCGACTGCGTAGGGCCCTCTATGGGCTCAAGCAGTCCCCACGCTGCTGGAACGAAGAGATCACAGTAACCCTGGAGAAAGGGGGCTTTAGGAGGAGTCCAGTTGACCCTGGTCTATTTCTTAGCCACCCCTCAAAACCTTTGGTTGCCATTCTAGTCTATGTTGATGATCTTCTCATTGCATCTCGCGACACCCCCGCCGTCTCTACTGCAAAGTCCCATCTACAAGCAGCCTACAAGATGAAAGATTTGGGGCCGGCCCGTGTCTTCTTGGGCATGGAGCTCGAGCGGGACCGTGCACGTCGCACTCTGCACGTGCACCAGGCTATGTAGGTCCGCAGCCTGGGGGAACGCTTTAGTCCCCTCCTCACTGCCATTCCCACCGCTTCTACACCCATGACCCCCACGGGACAGTCACTACTAAAATCCTTGGACCTCTCAAAGCTGGGGGAGACAGTGGATGTGACTGATTACCTTTGAGTCATTGGCTCAATGATGTACCTCGCCACCACCACGCGTGCTGATGTTGCCTTTGCCGTCAACGTTTGTCTCAGTTTTCTCAGTGTGCACGCGAGCGGCATCTGGAGGCTGCTTTGCGTGTTGTTCACTATGCACTCACGACACCACAAGTCGGTCTCTAATTTCGTGCACAATCCTCTCTCGTGGTTGATGGCTTCACTAACTGGGACTGGACACACGACTCTGATGTACGCAGCCAAACAGGGTACATCTTCATGGTTGGTGGAACTGCTGTCTCTTGGAAGAGTGGCAAACAAGGGTGTGTTGCCCATAGCACAGCTAAGACTGAGTATGTTGCTCTTGGCGCAGGCACTTGTGAGGCTGTCTGGCTGTGTCATCTCCTGCAGCAGTTGCGTGTCCCCATCCATTACATCACTCTACGTTGTGACAATCAAAGCACCAAGGCCATTGCCGAGAATAGTGGCATACATCACTCCCACACCAAGCACATCAATGTGGAGCATCATTTTGTACGTGAGTGCATTGCCGCCGGGATTGTCCAGGTTGCATGGATGGACACACATTCTCAGAGAGAAGACTTCCTCACCAAAGCACTCAGTCGCAACGTTCTCAACCTGGTTGACAGATCCTGGTTCATGAACAGCACCTGCCGGGTTCACCCGAGCATTGGTGAGTAGCCGCCGTTTGGTTTTATATCGAGCGGTTGGGCTCGACCCCCGGGTGGGGGTGTGTGCTTGCTTGGGTGCGTTGCCCGTGGCAAGTGCACGCTCACCGGTTGCTAAGTCTCGCTCGCTCCCTCTCCACTCTCTTGTCATGATTTTGCCCGAACTATGTAGGCAATCATTTCTTGCATCCATGGCGTACCGTGTGCTCCCTCACGCATGGCTACTTGTCCACACATGTGTACCCTAGGAAGCTACCTGGAAACTATACATGTTATGCGTCATCGATGCATGACATTGACCTCATTCGCAAGTATCACAAACCCCAAAAAGGTGGGGTTTATGGCACTTCCTGTGTAGGTTTTTGTAACGTTTGTGGGGAGTTTGAGACTCCCCATGCATTGCGCGGGCACCTGTCGAGCCCCGCTACCGCGGGGCCCGGTAGGTGCCCGTTAAAAAAAATAAAACCCAAACCCTGCAAAATTGATACGTAAGCAAGTTTGTTTTAGGTTTGCTGCTTCAACCGAAGCTTTGATAGTTGAACGTCATGCGTTTGTTTCTCTTTCCCTTCAGCCGATGCCAGATTTCCGGAATCACCCTCGCGATCGAGGACTCCGGCTGATCGATGATCAGGGACGAAAGTCGCTGATCGTGGACCTCGCAAGCGGTCAATCGAGCATCAGCCAATCGACGGCTGACACGGTGCAATCAGCGCCTCTTGTCGCTGACCGTCAATTGGCCGGATGGACATGACCAGTTTTTTTTTGCTCGGGCGTCGATGCATGCCGCGAGCGAGCATGATTTCGGACTCGGCTTATCAGTTTTTCTTTCTGCCGCTACTGGGCAGATTAGAGTCACTAACAGTTGCAACATTGACAGTTGAAACAATGTTAGTTGCAACACTGACAGTTGCAACATTGGAAGTTGCAACAGTGGCAGTTGCAACACTTGCAACACTGGCAGATGCAACACTGGCAGTTACAACCCTGGAAGTTGCAAACTGGGCAGTTGCAACACTGGCAATTGCAACACTGGCAGTTGCAACAGTGGCAGTTGCAACACTGGCAGTTGCAAAACTGACAGTTGAAACTCCGGCAGTTGCAACAGTGGGAGTTGCAACACTGGCAGTTGCAACGCTGGAAGTTGCACCACTGGCTGTTGTAACACTGTCAGTTGCAACACTGGCAGTTGCAACACTGTCAGTTGCAACACTCGCAGTTGCAACAGTGGCAGTTGAAATACTGGCAATTGCAACACAGGCAGTTGCAACACTGTCAGTTACAACATTGACAGTTGTAACACTGGCATTTGCAACACTGGCAGTTGCAACACTGGCAGTTGTAATTCTGGTACTTGCAACCCTGGCAGTTGCAACACTGGCAGTTGTAATTCTGGTAGTTGCAACACTGGCAGTTGCAACACTGGCAGTTGCAACACTCGCAACTGCAACACTAGCAGTTGCAACACTGGCAGTTGCAACAATGGCAGTTGCAACATTGGCAGTTGCAACAGTGGCAGTTGCAACAGGGCAGTTGCAACACTGGCAGTTGCCACACTGGCAGTTGCAACACAGGAAGTTGTGACGCTAGCAGTTACAACACTGGCAGTTGCAACATTGGAAGTTGCAACACTGGCTGTTGCAACACTGGCAGTTGCAACACTGGCACTTGCAATACTGGCAGTCTCATCACTGTCAGTTACAACACTGGCAGTTGCAATACTGGCAGTTGCAACACTCGCAGTTGTAACACTGGCACTTGCAACACTGGCAGTTGCAACACTGGCAGTTGCAATACTGGCAGTTGCAATACTGGCAATTGCATCACTGTCAGTTGCAACACTGGCAGTTGCAACACTAGCTGTTACAATACTGGCAGTTGCAACACTAGCAGTTACAACTCTGGCAGTTATAACATTGGCAGTTTCAACATGGCAGTTGCAACACTAGCCATTGCAACACAAGCTGTTGCAACACTATCAGTTGCAACACTGTCAGTTGTAACACTGGCAGTTGCAACACTGGCAGTTGCAACACTGGCAATAGCACCACTGGCAGTTGCAACACTAGCAGTTGCAACACTGGTAGTTGCAATTTTGGTAGTTCTAACACAAGCAGTTACAACATTGGCAGTTGCAACACTGGCAGCTTCAACACTTGCAGCTGCAACACTGGCAGTTGCAACTCTGGCAGTTGTAGTACTGGCAGTTGCAACAGTGGCAGTTACAACTTTGGCAGTTGTAACACTGTCAGTTACAACAATGTCAGTTGTAACACTGGCAGTTGCAACACTGGCAGTTGTAACACTGACAGTTGCAACACTGGTAGTTGCAACACTGGCAGTTGTAACACTGGCAGTTACCACACTGGCAGTTACAACACTAGCAGTTGCAACACTGGCAGTCGCAACACTGGCACTTGAATCACTGGCACTTGTAACACTGGCAATTGCAAAACTGGAAGTTGCAAAACTGCCAGTTCTAACACTGGCAGCTGCAACACTAGCAGTTGCAGCACTGGCAGTTGCAACACTGGCAGTTGCAACACTGGCATTTTGTCAGAAGTATACATGTGGCAGCGAGAAGGATCATCTCCCGGACACCTCCAAGTTCTTAATAACGGTTCCGGTCCATCACCGAACCAACTTGACCAACGGCTCGTCAGGTCTTTGACCGTTTGAACGACAGTCAAGATATCCCCTAATAATGTGACATGTGTCGCCCGCGTCCAGCTAGCGGAATGAAGCCGTTGCTTTTGATATCGCTACATTGTACTGTTCTGCTTGTATATACGGAGGATGTTCATTCCATCGAGTTAAACCCATAACAGTCAAATCCTTCTTGTTCGCTTTTGGTTCCGCGGCGTCGCCGCAGTGTCTTCGCTCTGCTCACTCATTGCTCATTCTGTCCTCGCTACCCGCTCTTAGCTCACGCTTCCTCACTCCATCCCAACTCTCTCCCGTCGGCTACCTGTCTACCTTGCACCTCTGGGACATTCCTTGTCATCACGCTTCTGCGACTAACTCCTAGCAACGTCTCTCGTCTCCTTGCTGCCGTCATCGATCTGATGCAATTTCCCTTGTCCCATTACTTTTGCCTGCCTTTGCCATTGCTGTCTCCTCTCGCTGCATTCTTTTGACATGGTATCAGAGCATCAGGCAATATCACCTGGTGCCTCTTAACCCTGTCACCGCTTTGCTATCACAACCGCCGCCGTCGTCCCACACCTCTCAGCTTCAGCAGCAGCTGACGTCGAAGCGATGCTCCGATTGCTCCTCAAGCTGGAAAGACTTCTCATCATCCTGATCAAGCCCTACGCCCAATCCGCGAACGTGGCAAATAATCGGTGACATTTTGTCGAGAATAGCCGCAAGCAGCTCTCAAGCCGCCGCCTGTCACCATCTTCTTCGAAGCTTCTTGTCGCCCGCAGTCTTGTCTTCCTGAGGAATTCTTTGCCTACCTTCCTCCAGCTGCCACAGGTATCCTTGCATGCTTCTTTTGCTCCATCTACTCCATCCGCATCAGCCTCATTATTTGCGCTACCATCTGCCCAAACCGCCCTCTTGCGCCACCTCCTCATTGCAGAAGAGCTCCGTCTGCCGTCTGGACATTGGGCACCACCAGTCTTCCTGCTCACATCTCAAGCCAACTAGGAAACAATCCGTCACTCTCCAGACATCCGCGAACGTCTCTGCCACCCTCAACCTTCTTTTGTTGCAGCCAACTTCCTCTTGCCGTCCGGACATCGGACACCACCAGTCTTCCTGCTCGTCGGTCTTGGGCCAACTGGGGAACAAGCCATCACTCTCCTGACAACAGAGCAGCTGGTTGCCTCGTCCGCATCTACTGCCCCTCACTTCTCACCTTCTCACCATCCTTTGTCGCCACTCCTCCATCAATCTCATCTTCTTCCCTCGCATTGTCACCAACATCTTCATCAGCCTCCTCCTCATCAGTACCGCACATTCGCCTCATCATCCGTCAGCTTCCTCGTCCTCCTTTGGTCTACTTCCGCATCAGCTTCATCAGCGTCTTCATCAACATCAACCTCATCACTCCGCAGTGCACGTGGTTTCATCCCTGCGCCCACTCCGCCATCAGTCGTTCCTTCACTTCATCATCCTCTGCTCGGTACAAGGATTTGCCCGGTCACATTGCCTTTCTTACGACGACCAACGCCCACGTCGAACCTTCTGCAGTGCACGCGGCTCGCCCCTGCACCCAGATCCTTCTGTCAGCTATCATCTGCCTTCGTCTTCATCATCAGCCTTATCCGCATCTGCCATCAGCACAAGGATCTGCACGAGCTAGCTGCCCGCCTTGCAGCAGCCTGCATCCAAGCCTATAGCAGATTTCTCGTGGCATGTCGGCGTTTGCCTTCCCCTTGCCGCATTCTACCCCTCTACTCAGCAGTGCACGTGGTTTCGCCCCTGCGCCCACTCCAGCGACCACCTTTTTCACTGCCTGTCATCAGCTTCAATCTCTGCTCGACACAAGGACCCGCCCGGTTGCATCATCATTTTCGCGACAACCCGCGCCCGCACTGAAACTTCCACAGCGCACGCGGTTTTGCCCCTGCGCCCACTCTATCATCAGCTGTTCCTTCGCCATCTTGTTTTCATCATCCGCTCAGCACGCCCGGTCAAACTGCCTTGTAGAGACCTGCGACCAAAGCCGCTCTTCTCATCAAGTGCACGCAGTTCCATCCCTGCGCTTAACCATTCCTCATCAGCAATCATCAACACCACTCTGCTTCTTCCACATCACCATCTCATCTTGAGGAAATGTGAATTTAATAATTTTCGACTCAGGGTATCGGACGCCAACCGTCACCCTGCTCCTCCTTCTGAGCAAACGGTGGACCAAGCCGTCACTCCCCCGAGACGAACACGACCAACAGCTCTCATCCTCAACCATTCGCACAAGAGGGCACAGGGACACTGTTGTGGCAGAACGCTCCCTGTGAGAAGTATCGTGGTAGTACTCTCCTCCATATCACCTCATGGCTCAGCAGGGTCCGCAACTCCCCATCCTGGCTGAATTTGGCGAGAACACAACAACCTGGTCAGGAGCCATTCTTCTGCAAGCCAGAAATTGGGACACGCGGACTGAGTATTGCGCCAACTCACTCTTGTTCGGACGATACGAACACCGATCCTTTGCTCAGCCACATCCCCCCCTCTACCACCAAACACTCCGGATTGTGTGCACACACCTGCAATCCCTCCTAGAATCATCCTACCATCATCTGCCTCAGGAGGCACGCACAGGTCTACTCCTCTGGCATGACATCCGCAAGCAGGTATGGTGGAAGAAATGGATCACGAACACCTTCAACAACCACACCATTCTTCCTCCACTGACGGGAAACGTCAGTGCCCTACCTGCCTTCACCATCTATGAAGAATCAGAGACCGTGGATTGTTGGGTTGCTGAAGTCCTGGACCTCCTCTTTCCAGAGTTTCTTCATGGATTTGGAGTGATAGATGCCCTTCTTGGTTCCCCTCTCTACATTGGTCCTCCCATCACCGATGCAAAAAAGAACCGGAGGTATGCAGACTTCAATCAACAAGTTCATGCAGCACCTTGGAAAATCATTGACGACAGTCGTCATGAGGCCCTGACCAAGAACCCAAAAAATCTGAGTGCGATGTGGTATAGATTTCTTCTAGCCTGTCGCGTCAACCCTCCAACAGAGGACAAAAAGAAAAAGTACTCGCACAGGTAAAATCCTTCCTCTATGCCAGCTTCAAGGAGGGTGTCAGAAATATAAATCTGGGAGCGAGAAGGATCATCTCCCGGGTACCTCCAAGTCCTCAATAACGATTCCGGCCCATTATCGAACCAACTTGACCAATGGCTCATTGGGTCTGTGACTGTTCAACCGACAGTCAAGATATCCCCTGACATGTATCACCCGCGTCCGGCTAGCAGAATGAAGCCGTTGGTTTTGATCTCACTACGTTGTCCTATTCTGCTTGTATGTACCAAGGATGTTCATTCCTTCAAGTTTAACCCAGAACAATCATTTCCTTCCTGTTCGCCTTTGGTTCCGCAACTTCGCCACCTTGTCTTCGCTCTGCTCGCTCATTGCTCATTCTGTCCTCGCTACCCACTCTCAACTCACGCCTCTTCGCTCTGTCCCAACTCTCTCTTGCCGGCTACTTGTCTACCTTGCACCTCTGCCTGGCACATTCCTTGTCATCACGCTTCTGTCACTAACTCCTAGCGACATCTCTCGTCTCCTTGTTGCCATCATCCATCTGACTTACTTCTCCTTATCCCATTACTTCTGCCTGCCTCTGCTGTTGCTGTCTCCTCTCCCTGCATTCTTTTGACACATTTGTAACACTGGCAGTTGCAAAACTGGAAGTTGCAACACTGGTAGTTGCAACACTGGCAGTTGCAACATTGGCAGTTGTGACGCTGGCAGTTACAACACTGACAGTTGCAACACTGGAAGTTACAACACTGGCAGTTGCAACACTGGCAGTTGCAACACAGGCAGTTGCAACAGTGGAAGTTGCAACACTGGAAGTTGCAACACTGGCAGTTGCAACACTGGCAGTTGCAACACTGGCAGTTGCAACTCTGGCAGTTGCAACACTGGCAGTTTCAACATGGCAGTTGCACCACTAGCAGTTGCAACACTGGCAGTTGCAACACTGTCAGTTGCAACACTGGCAGTTGCAACACTAGCAGCTGCAACACAGGCAGTTGCAACACTGGCAGTTGCAACACTGGAAGTTGCAATACAGGTAGTTCCAACACTTGCAGTTGCAACACTGGCAGTTGCAACACTGGCAGTTGCAACACTCGCAGTTGCAACTCTGGCGGTTGCAACACTGGCAGTTTACACATGGCAGTTACAACACTAGCAGTTGCAACACTGGCAGTTGCAACACTATTAGTTGCAACACTTGCAGTTGCAACACTGTCAGTTGCAACACTGGCAGTTGCAATACTGGCAGTTACAACACTGGCAGTTGCAACACTGGCAGTTGCAACAATGGAAGTTGTAACACTGGCAGTTGCAACACTGGCAGTTGTAACACTGGCAGTTGCAACACTGGCAGTTGCAACTCTGGCAGTTGCAACACTGGCCGTTGCAACACTGGCAGTTATAATACTGGCAGTTGCAACACTGGCAGTTGCAACATTGTCAGTTGCAACACTGGCAGTTGCATCACGGGCAGTTGCAACACCGGCAGTTGCTAGACTGTCAATTGCAACACTGGCAGTTACAACACTGTCAGTTGCAACACTGGCAATTGCAACAATGGCAGTTGCAACACTGACAGTTGCAATACTGGCGACGTACACAACAAATGTGCGAACTCCCACGTCTATACGTGGGAGCTGGGTGACAGGCCAAAAGATGCCAAGGTCATCGGCTTGAAGTGGGTCTTCAAGCCCAAATTCACATAGGAAGGTGTGGTTGACAAGTACAAGGCGCGGCTGGTGGCAAAAGGTTACCCACAGCGTAAGGGGGAGCACTACGGTGAGACGTTTGCTCCCGTCGCCAAGTTCACAAGCATTGGGGCGATCCTTGCGGTGGCAGTCGCAAAGTACACGGAGCTCCACCAAATGAACGTAAAGACGGCCTTCATCGACGGCATCGTAGATAAAAAGATCTACATGGCGGTGCTAGAGGGGGTGGAGGCGCCAGAGGGCAAGGTTTGCAAGCTGCGTAAGTCCTTGTACACGCTAAAATAATCGTCCATATGCTGGTACCAACAGATGGACAGCTTCATGGCACAACTCGGCTTCAAGCGCTGTGAATCCGATCACAGCGTGTACGTGAGGCACGACAAACAGCTCCATCAGATCGTCACACTCTACGTGGACGACCTGATCTTGTGCTCGATGGATCTACCGAGCGTACATTGGCTAAAAGAGCAGCTGAGCAACTGATTCCAGATGTCGGACATGGGGAGGCTGGAGTACTACCTCCGGGTGAGCATCACGCGGAACTAGAGGGCGCGCACGCTTGAGCTGGGACAGGCCAAATACGTGACCGAGGTGCTGAAGCGATACATCATGGAGGACAACAAACTAGTTGGCAGTACGGTCTCCATGACCTGTGAACTGAGTGCGGCAATGACGCTGCAGACAAAAGAAAAGCGGGAGGATATGGCAGGGGTGTCCTACCAATCGGCGGAGGGCAGCCTCATGTACACCATGGTGGCAACTCGACCGGACCTCGCCTACGCGGTGGGCCAAGTGAGCAGGTACGTGGCTGATCCAGGGCCACTACACTGGCAGGCGGTCAAGCGCATCCTCCGCTACCTGCACGCGACGCGGCATGCGCGCTTGAGGTTCGACGGCAAGGGGCGGACGGACACTTTGCGTCTGGTCTGCAACACGGATGCAGACTACACTGGGTTCGTTCCAACTTAACTTCCAACCCAACTTCCAACCCAATTTCCAGCCCAACTTCCAACCCAACTTCCAACCCAACTTACATCCCAACATCCATCCCAACTTGGAACTGAAGTTCCAACTTAACTTCCAAACCAACTTCTAACCCACCTTCCAACCCAACTCCTAACCCAGCGTCCAACCCAACTTCCATCCCAACTTTTAGCACAACTTCCAACCCAACTTCCAACCCAACTTCCGACCCATCTTCCAACCCAACTTCCAACCCAACTTCCAACCCGACTTCCGACGCAACTTCCAACCCAACTTCCAACCCAACTTGCAACTCAACTTCAAACAAAACTTTTAACCCAAATTCCAACCCAACTTCCAACCCAACTTCCAACACAACAATCAACCCAACTTTCAATCCCAATTCCAACCCAACTTCCAACCCAACTTCCCACCCAACTTCCATCCCAGCTTCTATCCCAACTTCCCACCCAACTTCCATCCCAACTTCCAACCAAACCTCCAACCCAACTTCCAACCCAACTTCCAACCCAACTTCCAACCCAAATTCCAACCCTACTTCCAACCCAACTTCCAACCCACATTCCGACCCAACTTCCAACCCAGCTTCCTACACAACTTCCAACCCAAATTCCAACCCAACTTCCAACCCAACTTCCAGCCCAACTTCCAACCCAACTTCCAA